>JAPDSC010105421.1:113449-241440 GCA_026290005.1 Latrodectus geometricus | reverse complement strand
GGGTCATTAGACATTAATATACAAACACCTCCAGACACTGCACCATCATCACAACAGTCTTTCCTAAAGCACTGGAACCCACACATTGAGATGTTATTTGAAGACTTCATTAAACTTTCCTGAAGAGTTATACATGCAGCTGATATAATAGACTTGATGTCATCAAGATGTGAATGCAAAACATGGCAGTTCCAAGAAACAAAGGAAAATATTGTTTAGTTCTAGAAGGCAAGTTATGTATCCATTCTTCGAACGACATATCATATAAGGGATGTAGAGATACCGCATCAGCTTCCAGGGATAGGGCTTTGAGGGTGGATATTGAAGGCCTAAAAGAGCTCTCTTTTGCAGATTTTAATTTGAAAGCCTTTACAGATTTTGATTTATATGTAGGAACTTTCTTAAGAATGGGAGGTATTTTAGATTTTGGCTTTTGTGTAGAGGTAATAGGTAATCTAACCAGGGGAATTGTACTGGAATCTGTTTGAGCACTACAGGATCTGTTGGCTCTTTTAGCCACGGTCACATAGCTTACTTCAGACTTTGGCGTACGAGATGTGACCATACGTCTAGCCTCAAGGTATGAAATTTTGTTAGTTAGCTTCAGAGTAGTGATCGTTTCCAGAACCCATATTGGAAAATTTTGAGAGTAGGAGGGTTGGTCACCTTTGCAGGTGGCACATGCCTCCTTTGCAGTACAATTACTTGTCTCATGGCCAACTACTGTACAACGAGCACAAGTAAGTTTGGCTCTACACGAGTTTTTAGAATATCCAAAGTGTTGGCACTTGAAACAACGTAAGAGATTAGGAATATATGGCCTCTGGGGTAGATGCATTTATGCAACTGACATTTTCTGGAAGGTATGGCCTAGCATATGCGAGAATGAGATGTTTCAAATCAATATACTTTTCATCCCTTTTGACAGCTATGCACTTAACGATGCAGACCTTTTATTCCTTCAGATTTTCTAAGATCTCTTCTGTAGGCCTATTCAACAAATCCCTTGCTGAGATCACTCCCAGAGAAAAATTTAAGTTCCAATGAGGCGAGATGGTCACCTCAATATTCGCCAAGTGTTTCATGTTAGAGATGATAGTAGATAAAGTAGCTGATGCAACCTCAACCAATAGTTCAACCAATCGCAGTTTTTTATATTCTGTATTTCCCCTACTATACCCCATATTCCCTTTTGAACGAGAAAAGGTAAAACATTTTCAAAATTTTCCTCTTTCCTTGATATGATAAAAAATTTCACGTTATTATGGTCCAGTAGATGCTCCTTAGAGAGAAAAGTAAAATTTTTATTCTCCATAAATTTTATATAAAATTTCGGGACCTGACCGCACCACCCACCAACAAGGGGATGCAAGATGAGCTGCACCAGTGCTAGCCAAGTCCTATACGGTCACAGTACATCAGTGAGATAGGCTCCACCCTTAACGAGTCATCCAGTAGATGTACCGATCACTTGATCCATAAAGCCGATTGATGTGCTGAGGACCACAAAAACATGTCCCGTTTATCTGAAGCAGAGGCTAAAGTAATGTGTCGGTCTCTGGGGGCCTCAATTACCAGGATCCTCCTTCCCAGGGACATGGGTCTCCACGCATGGAAAACGTGGGTGATTTAGCTAACGTGGGTGACAGCTACTCAAGGGGAGCCCTCAACCTTGTAAGAGGCAACCAGTGAGGGAGTTGGTTGCGTTTTATGGCGCAAGCTCCATATGAGAACAATCTGTGCCACACATTAAGGGAGAAACAGAAGAAAAAGCAGAAGGGAAGAGGAGAGAAGAAAATAAAGAAGAGGACAGATCACTGGGGTACCTCGGGATTGTGAAAACCGTGTTTACTTAAAGAAAGTAAACACCCCGAGGGACCAAGTTTCAGAGAATTTAATGAGTAAAATTGATGCAAAATACTATCTAAAATACTTTAAATTGAGTTAAATAATGCATTTAATGATTAAGATAGAATACAAATGTTTTTAATTAAACTTCTCAGGTGAAATTTTACAGCTATTAACCATTAATGAACATAAAGGAAATAAAACATTTAAGTATAAAGAATTACATATTTATAATTTACGCAATAAGTAAATCTTATGAATAAATTTTAAGACAGTCACTGTGTATACAAAAAAGTATATAAGTTTCAGTTAAAAATAATTGAAGTAAGCTTAAAATATAAATAATTAGAAGATAAAAGTGAATACAATGTATAATTAGCAATATAGAAAGATATGCATAAAAATATAGAATTTTATACAGTAGTTATCATAAGACAGATGTACCTGGATTAATTGTAACAGTAATTGCTGGTATACCAAAATAACTAAATGGCCCTGTTTCAAAGATAAGGTTTTCTTTGCAAACAGTTACACGACAGCGGCCTTCTAAAATAAGCACAAAATAATCTGCTGGTTTTCCTGCTTGGTATAAAACATTGTTTTGGGAATTGTATCCATCTTTGTTTTGCTTTGATTTAAAGAATATATTCTGAGTCATCAATCTTTTAAGCACTGTTTCCGAAAGATAAAAATTCTTGAATGGCTCCACAGCTAGAACAAAATAAATATTCTTCAGCTATTTTCTTAGTAAATGAAATCATTTTAATAATTACAAATACATTAAATGAGCTAAGATTAAATTCCTTGAATATTGCAATTTTTATTATAATAAGAATATAAAAGAAGTGAGCATATCACAGTAATTAATTTTTACAATGATAAATAAATATTATGTCAAGGAAGGAATTTTATAATTTAGCAAAATAATTACACAATTTGCAAGATATTTTTCCAAATCAGTTCCAACAAAACAAATTATTTAAGATAAAATAATTAAGTAAAAGCCACAGTTAAAAAATTAGACAGGTTAAAAGTGATCAGGAGACTAAGAAATAAGAATTCTGTTTTTCCTAAAATATCAATAGATTTTGAAAACTAAATTATTCATAATTAGATGAAATTTAAGTCTTTACAGTTAAATAAATGAAAAATTACAATTAACCAATTTATAGAAAATCAGCCAATTTTCAGTAAATAAATTCCCTAGCATTTTATAAAGTAAGAATCTATATTTCAATGAAACTTTAGGCATTGACTACACTTTTCCTTTCTGATTTAACCTACTCTTAACAATGAACTTTATATAATCCCTAATTTAAAATATCGCAATTGATAATTTTACATATATTTGATTACACGAATAATTAAATTGAATAAATTTTACGTCATTAAAAATAAGCATTGTATGATAAACAATACTGAAAAAATACAATGACAAATATAATTTCCTTGTTAAAACAGTCTTAAAACTTAAATTATTTATCTTGCAAACAATTTCATTAGCTTCCAAAAATGCTATTTTTTTTAACATGTTACTTTAAAGTTGTGTGCCTGTAGTGAACTGTTATCAAAAAAATTTAAGAAAAAGTCTCAATCTCTGCCTGATTGAAGTACTGTTAACACAAAATTATCATATTAATTTGTCATTCAAATTCTTACGCATTTCTCACAAATTCAACAATGTGACTGCATTGAAATCTTATCAAAAAAATTCAGCTTAAAAATTAATATTTAATAATTTCATATAAAAATAAGAACAAATTAATTTTACTACAAGACAAATAGGCAACACAAAATGAGTTTGTAGCTTATTCAGAAAAAGTATTTGTGTAATTAAAAATACTTCTGTTTGACATAGTCACTATGCTTCTGAATTCTTTGACTCCGTAAACGTATAGCATATTTGCCAATTTAAAACACTTTTGTACCGCTATAACTTTTCATTGCCTTTTAAAATCCTCCAATTCATATTTCTGAAATATTTCTGTATGCTAAAAAAATTTCATATATATATAATTTCTAATTGTACATGTTATTAATATTTATATTTAGTTATTCTTTAAATTTGAATAAATTTAATAAATTTCAAGCCACTGTAAATTCAAGCCTATAAAGGATTCTAATCTAGACAGAATGTCCAATTATCAGTAAACATAGGACCAATTGAAATACTGCTTATCAATGCAGCATCTATGACTTCTTGCATTCTGGTTAGATATCATAATGAAGTTCTAAGAGACTTAATTTACTTTTGACCATAGCTAGCAGTTCCTTAGCTATACATGAAACGTTTTGGTTTGTTCCTCGCTTAATAGTAATTATTTTGCACAGGAGAGTCAATTAGACATAGACTACAGTTTAAAGTGAATTGTGAACTATTATACATATGATGCCTGAAGTGGGAACTGATCCCACAAACTGCTGAACTGAAGACCAGGGTGATAATCGACAATTTTGGCGAGTAACTTCACAGGTTCAATCCCACAATATTACATACTGTTGAAGAATGAGAAATGGAAGTTTTACTTGTTTTCTGCCCCACTAAGAAAATTCCTTTCAGAAGGTAGGACATAAAACTTTTTGAATACTTTTCAATAGTTCAAGGCAGAGCAGCTGTCTGTAATGCAATATCAAACATATGTTATAACACCATGAATTTTCTTTCAATTATGAGCTATTTACTTGCATTCAAACTTAACATTTTTTGCTGGTATGTGTATAACAATATGTTTTCCCTTTTCAATGGTTATTATTTAAAAAAAATTGATCGAAAGGACTATAACCTTTTTAAATAATAGATTAAAAATAAATAAATAAATGATAATAATTAAAGTTATATTAAAGTCCACAAATATTTTCATTAAATCATATATGCATGATAATCAGATTCACTTTCTAATACATTAAAATCCTAGGCATTGATTAAACAAAAAATTTAACTACAAAGTTGTCATTTTGAAAAATCTTCAGAAATGTAAAAATATAAGACAGTACAAAATGTTGAAATGAAAACTATAAATTTCTTACATGTTGAAAGAAACTGATATGTAGCCAGGGCTAATTGTGGTGATATTATTGTTGCACCTTGCTGTCCACCTCCAAGTTTAGCAAAATCAGAAAAATCTTGCTTAATTTGCGCTTCTTTCCTGCGTTGTTTTTTTCGATTATCAGCTGAAAAGAATAAAATACTGATTACAATTAAATAGATTAGAAATAATTATTACATTATAAAGTATAAATTTGAGCAAAGTATGTATAAAAGATGGTACACAAAAATAAAATAACTACTTCTGGATTTGAAATTTTATTAGTGAAATTGTTGAACATAACCAGCAACTACGATGCAAATCTGTAATCGCTTGGTACTGGATACAACGGAGGAGAGACGGCACTGATTGCACTAACCTCTACATTACTGCATGCATGATAGGCATATTGTGAACATGCAGTGATGGATTGCTTAACCATAGTATAACAGATTCAGTCTGTTATGCATAATTTAGTATCTGCTCGTACCATTAGATGTTGTCTATAACCTAGTAAAATGTCCATGAGGCACCTCCATTGCTTCTTTTATCTTTGACTGAAAACCACAAGCATTAAGATGGATGAATAAGAGCATGGAGACACTGTGGTAAGACATTTAAATAATTGCATTATGCATCAAAATTTTGGTTTTGTACCCAGTATCATTATTCGAGGTGGTTTATTTGATTTCAGTCTTCATTCCTCTACTTCACATTCCCGAAGCACTGAACAGCCAGTGCTACATTTTAGAGGTGTGGGAACTCATAAACTATAAACTGAAACTGAATAAACTCATAACTGAAAAAAAATTTGTTATATATTGCATGTTGCCGAGGCTGTTAATAAAATAATTTTTCAATCCAATATTTTAAAATTTTAAAGAATTGGAAGTATAATTAAAGTAATATTTATTAAAAAACAATGCATATTTATATTGCTAAGCCAAAAAAAAAAATTAAATTTTAATACAAATATACAATAGTGTAAGCATTTTTTATTGAGGATTAAAGTATTTAAATTTTTAAAAATTCAGGAATGCATTATTATATTTTGTTTTTAATGAAATAATTTATATGAAAAATATTTTATTATTTGAATAGTATGTGTTGATAGTTTGCTCACATTTTAACTAATGACTTATAGTTATTATAAAAATATGATTACAAATATTTTTAAAATATTATTATATTTAGAGCAATGATGTAATTATGTTAATGAAATAGACACTAGTTTTGCTGGATAATGAGTTTTCAATATTCTCTATAAAAATTATCAAAATATAAAAAAAAATGTCATGAAATTACATATTCTGAGTTTGAATATAAATAAATAAAAAACTATATACCTAAATAAATCAAATGTTTTGATAAATAAACAGACATAATTGAACAAAACTAAAATTGCTCAATCAAAATGTAAACAAGAATTCAATATGATGTAAATATAGATTCATTGGTTTAACAGAACAACGATGTCACATATTTCGTCATAGTTTCGTCACGGGAGTTCGATTTGAATTCGCTGGGCCAAAGTTTTAGTCCCGAAGTGGCTCTTGTTTGCTGCTTGGCATAAGTGATAGTCAAAGCAACTTTTCAGCTAGCAACGTTCAAATGCCATTTGTATTTGAGCAATTTGTTATACAAATTTTTTTCTTTTAAACACATTTCAAGTTCGTAGATGTAGCCACTCTAACCTATTTTATATGAATGTGTGGAAAAGTTTATCATTCGCATAGTATCGCTATCTTAGAGTGTCATGCTAATTTCATGTATATAAAGTATTGATATCTTTGGTAACAATTTTCATAACCAGTAATATAATTTGACTACAGACTATTTATCACAAAGAGCCGAAATCCATGGAATAGTTTACAAAATTCCAATTTTTGAATTCCGGTTTCCATGTTTGAGTTTTATATGGATAGATATGGATAGATGTAGAACATAGATTAAGAACATATGGATAGATGTGGAACTGTCAGAGTTAGCATGAAAGTAATAATATAGTTATGAATCATTTGCTTAATTTTTCTTAAAAATATATAAACTATGCATTTTTAGAATTTAAAAATAATTTGTCTAATTTTTTTTATCCCTTTATAAGGAGCGAAGTTCATACTCAGTATGTTAAAATGGTTGTTAGTAGAAACTAGAATAATTCGATTATGTTTAATTTAAAATAAAAATTCTTTCAAATGTTCAGTTAAAACATTCGCAATGATTTGCTAACAGAATATATCAAGAACAGTTTGGTGATATATTCTATAGTAATGGTTGAATGGTAATGGTATGAATAATGGTTTCTTAACATTATTCTCAGACTACATATAAGAAACACTTGTAATGAATAATTAAAGAGGGAAAAAATAAAGAACAATACTTAAGACATCAGTTTCATCAATTATTTCTGATTGAAGAATTTCTTCAATAACATCTTCTAAGGTTACAACACCAATAATTTCATAGAATGGATCACCGTCTCCCTCATTATTAACATGTCGAACAAAAGCCATATGTGAACGACCTAAAAATAAAGAGAAAATTGTCATCTGTTAAATTGTTGTGAGTTACTTATAACATCTTCTCTCAAAAAATCATTCCCAAGAATATTTTACAATAAATTGACATTTTCGATACATTTCCATATTATACGAATCATTCAATAATTTATTTTAAATTCTGCACTATGGTTAGATGTTTAAAAAAAAAAAAAAAAAAAAAAAAAATTCAGAAATTTGTTAATATTCTTTTTCTTTTGTTGCATGTTTTAGCTACTATGAATTTAAGGAAGTACTAAATTACATTTAACTTAAAATATGAATATATTAGTACACTTATATAAAAAAAACCTTAATTTTTAAAATTAAGATTTTTTTAAATATTACATATTACACAGAATATTACAGAACTATAACCATCGGACGTTTTAATAAAAATAAGATTTTAAAAATTAAGTTAAGGAAAACAAATTTTTATATTAAAAATATGTGATTTGATTATGCAATATATGGTAATAAAATAAAAAATTTCAAGTTTCTTGCATAAGAATGCATTCTTTCATGAAAATGTTTCTTAAAATATAATTTCTCAGCAAAA
This sequence comes from Latrodectus geometricus, assembly GCA_026290005.1. Taxonomy (NCBI): domain Eukaryota; kingdom Metazoa; phylum Arthropoda; class Arachnida; order Araneae; family Theridiidae; genus Latrodectus; species Latrodectus geometricus. The sequence goes on along the minus strand of JAPDSC010105421.1, from coordinate 233,470 downwards.
TTCAATATAATTACAGCAAAAAAAAAAAAAAAAAAGTATATGATAATTGTTTTCTACAAACATTTTATGATTATTTTCATAAGAGTAATTTTCAACCTTTGAAAATTTATACATGGAAATGAAATAAAAATATTATTTAATGATATATAACATTTTTATATATTTATTAGACTACTATAAAGTTAACATAATAATAGGAGGTAATTTTTACCTTCAAGATACAATATCTTTTTCATTATTTCTTAAGCCATTAATGCAAGCTAACACAATTTTTTCATATGATCCAAATAATTTAAAGCTAAGCATATCTTAATTTCTAATATTAGTTATAACTGTTTCACATTTTTAAAATATTCAAGAAAAAAGTAAATATTTAATAAGTAATAACTACATTTGAATTTCCTCACAAATTTCAGCAACATTTCTTTGCAATGATAGAACATGATTTCAATTAGACTTTGAAACCAATTACAATGCACCAATTAATTGTTTCCATTGAGATTCATAGTTTTAAGCATTTGAATTGAGAATTCTTGTAATCAATGTAAAATTTTTTCAATTAAATGATAATTATAAAATGTTAAAGCATTTAAGGACATATTTTTGTTATAACTGTTTAATATTATTAACATTACCCATAGTGTTTAAGTTAATATCTCTCATAGTTTTAATATTACCATTAGTTAATATTACACAATGTTTAAACAATCTGAAGGAAAAAGTATTTAAGAAGCCCTTTTTCAAAGTCACTTTTCAATAATGAGTATTAAAATACAGCGTCACGCTATTTCTGCCTTAAAGTTCCTTGTTGATCTTACCATTGAAGTCACAGTCAATGTAGTGTAAAAGTTAACTAGTTATAATCGTTTCTGACACGAGTAACAATACTACGATACGATAAATCGTAATCATGATAAATTCCAATTCAACTACTCAATCAAACTAAAAAAAAAAAAAAAAAAAAAAAAAAAAAAAATTAGGTGGTACAGATTTCTCTTTAAACGAGGTATCACAACATTCAAATATATTTTGTGTGCTAGTGTAAAATGTTTTCATATAAGCACAGAGTAGATTTCGCGACCGTCTCTTGCTATACATAAATGTGTATCGTAGGTGATTAGCTCCTCTGAAAATCCCAACATTTTCTCGAGCCCATTTCCCGTACGAAGCGTATTTGATTTTTGTAGTGTATATGTTACTGTGAAAGACCGAAATCTGAGAATGTCAACAAACACCAAATACGTTGGTGAAAGATCGAATACTTCATTACTTTCTTGTACATTCGGACCCTCACCGGTGTATGTCGACAATCACAGATATGCTTTGGTGGAGGTTGAAAAGAGAAGAGCCAGCAGGCTGTTTTTCGTCAAATCCACCAAATCCTTTGTTCTGGTGGAGTCAGCCAGCTTTGTCAGTCTTATGCATTTGCAAGGTTCGATGGTGAGAGCAAAGTTTTCTTAATTTTTTTTCTGATTTCCTAATTCATACAGAATGGATACTGCAGTCAATCGTGATCTTTTTCTTGAAAAGTTAAATGTATTAATTGCGGGCAAACGAGAAGACAATTGCTTTTATTTTTCTCGAGAAAAGTATTCTAAAATGCTTTCTGAAGTGGTTTCTACTAAAACTAAGTGCAACACACCTTTGGATTACAAACAACTAAAATCTTTTGACATTTTGTAAATTAATAATGAAGAGAAGTTAATTGTACATTAAAACCAGGAGAAACGAATATACAGTATTATGTTACCAATGAGGAATTGTTCGGCATACTATATGAAGCTCACCAGAATAGGCCATGGAGGAAGAACACGTATGCTTAAAGAGTTGAAAAACAAATACAAAAATATTACATATGAAGTTGTAATGTTGTATTTAAATCTATGCAAACAGTTTCAAATGAAACACAGTGCACCTAAGAAATGCATTGTTGTGAAACCAATGATCAGTTCTGAGTTAAACTCAAGATGTCAAGTTGATCTGATAGATCTGCAGTCAAACTCAGACGGTGAATATAAGTTCATAATGGTGTATAAAGGTAATTTAACTAAGTTTGTCCAGTTACGAACTCTGAAAACTAAAAGGGCTGAAGAAGTAGCCTATCACGTTCTTCCAATATTTTTAATATTTGGTGCTCCAGCAATATTGCAATTAGATAATAGTAGAGAATTCAGCAATCAAGTCATATCCGAAATATGCGCCATGAGGAAAGATATTAAGATAGTTCATGAAAAGCTTCGTCACAATCAAACACAAGGCTCAGTTGAAAGGGCTAATTGATAGATACCTCACAAATATTCCTTGTTAAATTTTTTTAAAAAAATTAGGAGATAAAATCTATATAAATAAATTACTTATTCCATTAGTCCGCAGAATTTTTGTTCCAGTTGAATTGCAATGCTTTTGCAGTGAAATTGATATCGAGATATTAGTCTCAAGCTTACTTAAAATGAAAAGTATATTTCACACACACACACACATCTCGAAATTTTGATTATAACAAACCTGAATTCTCTGTAAAATTGCTCATGATGCGGTGTAATTAATTAATTTGAGATGTATAATACCCTGCACAGGAATACTTTTCGTTTCAAGAAAAAGACGTGGTTCTTATTCTCTTTTTAAATTGTCTTGTGCATAATGCAAGAAAAAGAAGAAAAATATTTAACACCTTGGATTTCCCTCTACTTACTACACTCCCAGTAACTTTTCTTATAAAGTAAAGACATATACTGTCTTTTCCGATTTTCAAAATAGTTTTGTTTTCGCCTTCTGCAGCTCGCAAATACGATTTCTTCTTTCCCAATACGTTGTGAGTTAGAAATGCATTGAAATGTGTAAGCAAAGAACCGCACTTTAATATTTAATAATTTCGTAATGAAAAGAAATTTTTAAGCAACCTACAAATCATTCGATTTACTTTTGGTTAATTTATATGAGACTTAGTTTCGTGATGCAAATCATTTTGAAGGGGTTGTTAAATTACTTTGAAAAATATTGACAGTTGTATGGGTTAAACTGTAGAGCAATTTGTTTTCATGATCAAACTAAAAAACTTCCTTCAAAAAAGTGACTTTTTAAAAATTCTATGTGTTTCTGCTTATTTCAGTGTGTCATACAAGAAAGAGAAAAATAAATAAATAAATAAATAAATAAATAAAGTTTTATTTTTTTTGATTAATTTTAATGTTTTTCCTTTCCAGTTATAACTGATTCAGAAATTAAACTGTTTATGTGGGAACTTTCATTGGTTAAATCAAAATAAGTTCTTAAAATCAAAACTTCGGAAGTGTGTTTTTTTTATTTTATTTTATTTTATTTTTTTTATTGTTGTTGTTTCTGATGACACTTGGAAACGCCAAGACTGCCCATCAGAGATTAGGCATATGAAGTCAGAGAGGGAGCCGTCTTCCGTTTTTGAATAAAGCACCCTCATACGAAGGTGGAAGTACGACTTTTGGCTCATAGATGGCAGCACCATCTGAATCTTCCAATTTAGAGATTGAAATCAGAGAAGACCCAAAGCCTGGCTCCAACCACCCCCAGAAGTATTAATTTGTAATGGGAGCATGGAGGACATTGCGACCCGATATATTTTACGTGTCCCAATCGCAATTAGGGAACACGACGGATCTTCGGTTAAGCCGGGATTCTAATTCACCACCTTTTGGTACCGAGAACGACGCCCCAACCTACCAGGCCCTCGCGGTCTCACATTCTTTGGATTTTTTGTTTAATATTTTATAAGAAAAAGATAAAAAGTTTTTTAAAAAATAAAGAAAGACACTTCCCAAGAAGAAATGAACGCTTTTCCCTCAGGGAAAATTTAAATTAAGTAAACATGCGGTAAATCAAGTATAAACTATGAACCGGATTAAAATTATCAGATATCATTTAACAACATATAAAATTATTGAAATGGATCGCAGGTAGTGAGTATATTCAGCGAGTTATTTTTATCTTAAAACACATATCTTCAACGGCATACTTTACAGAATAGTAGCATAAATAACATTTCAAATTAATTGAATACTTTGAATTGCTTCATTAAAGGCTAAGGTTACACTATTAACAGTCATACTTACGCCTTAATCAGCTATGAAAATTTTAACAAAAATCTCCTTTTTTTGATAAAAGTAAAAGCTGAACTGACTATTGAAAAGTTATTACTCTTGCCTTCAATCATTAACGCACAAGTTCGTTTCACACTTCCAGGATGGATATTTCTAGGTGTTCGGGATCCAGATATTCGTTGGATTAGCCCTCGCTTTCAAACAGAAACAACTGAGTGACAAGTAAACCAAAACTAAGCGTATAAAAGTTAAAAACGCAAATTTTAATCGAATTAACAAGAATAAAAAATTTCCAAGTTCTTTGATTTATGCTATAAATTTGAGTACGCATAAATTTCACATGACAGTGTCATAAAAATCTTTTTTTATAACTTTTATTCAAAAAAATTAAGATGCTTCGATAATAGGATAGCAACAAATTATTCTTTATGTATTGTAAGATTATAATCAGGAAGCCCACGAAGTCCGGCAAACTTTATATCTGGTTGACTGAATATTAGCGGATAAGCTTTTTTTTAAGCGAAAATGATATAAAATTGAGTGAAAACAAGGTACAATTGAGACCCTAGCAAATATAAGACTAAGTACTCATAAATTTTATGCATTCCCTTATTTTAAAATAAATTGTATTCTAAGTTTTATAAGGCCAGCATTTAGTTTTTAATTATCATAGTAGTAAAACCAAACCAAAATCTAAACACTTAAAATAATATTTAGAAGTTTAAACAACTTGGTTTCTTTTACTTTAAAAATTTTGCTTTGAAAATTTCACATTAAAGCTGGAACATTGAATTAAATAGCAATGAAAAATATTTTTTGAAAAACTGCACATTTTTTAGACAATCATGAAGAAGTTCAATACTATGAACTTTAATTAATTTTTATGAATGTGAATATTTTGGGGAATTTTTTTTATAACTATAAAAAAATTAGAATAATTTATATCATATTCTTACCAGATTCATTGTTTAAAATATTTTATGTCAAAAAAGTTATATCTTGTCGAAATATTTTGTCTAGAACACAGATATAAATTTGACATTTTGCGTATTTTGAATTTCGAAAACAATGATTATTTTTATTTCTAGTACATCATTTCTCACAATAAATTACAGAAAATCTAGGATAAAGTCAAATGATAAGATATTGAAATTATTTTAGCAATGTTTTATAATGAATTAATTACTTTCATGGTCTTAAAACAATGTTTGTCACATTTCATCTTCATCCAAAAATCAATGAAACTATACGAGTAATAATACAAAAAAATACATCTTTTAAACATAATATCCATACAAGAAAGGAAATACAAATGAACATTTTTTGGTATACAAGAACTAAAATCGATCGTATAGGAAAAATTATTTCTATGACCTGGATCACCAGTTAAATATTCAAAGGAATTTGATCCCAATATAAAAAATCTTTATTTTACATTTTTCAAGATTTTGATATTACGCGAAAATTAAATTTTTCAGGAACATTACAGCAGATCTAAGATAGTCGACAAATTTAGTTCTGTTTACATTAATCCGACATCAGCAGAGGTCATTTAAAAAAAAATGAAAGAAACTAATACCTTTAACAATATATCTCAGTGAATCATCGAATAAGTTGATAGCGTATTAACATATTAGAATGACTGTCAACAGAGATCTATAAGGAGCTATTACATTACAATTTGTTTTTTTAAGACAAACCCTATTCACTCAACTATACTTGAATGATGAATATTATCCTTTAAGACAAGTGCATCACAAAGTTCAATGAATGAAAACAGAAACAAGAGAGAGTGGGGCATATAAATAGTATTAAATCTTTTTTTGATGCAAGACAGACCAAATTTATTTTAAAAGCAAATACAGCTGTAAATCGCATAACCAGCTATTCAGGCAAAAATGAGCACACGAGAACTGATCACGTGATTGCGATGCGTCATTGGCAATATTCAATTTATTACTCTTCCTTTCTTGCTTCTTTAAGTTTCTATTTCAGCAGATCAAGAGTAGAAGACTGCAACACTTTAAATCTGCATTGGACAAAACTCTAAGCTGATTTCAGAATGCGAGGAATTCATTCATATACTTTTGAACAATAAAAATCTCGTAGCATATTAAATTGATTCTAGAGAAAAACTTTCTATTTGAAATGTAAAAACAATAGTCATATGTGTGCTCTCTCTGACTAAATACTTAAGAAAATACTACAATATGAAAAATATGTATAATACATAATTGAAACTATTTACAATTGTCTTAGGATACCAATTACGAATAAAGGGAGTATACCAATTTTATATTCAATAATTAAAACAAGTATATCCATATACATTTTAATCGGATTTCTTTCGTAAATTCACGTTTAAGGCTAAATTCAATCAGGAACTAAATTTAAAGAAAATTTCGAATTAAGATAAACCATCTACGTTTAAGATGGGGAATCCTATCCACTAATTATGGTAATAATTGTTTTAGAGCATTAACCATTCAACACCAGCTCAACCAAAACAATAGTGGAATCATCTAAAATATTGATTGGATAGCAGAACTCATTTGTGGAAATTGAAAAATCTGTAACAACGATTATCTAAATTTAGAGATGAGACTACTAAGAACAATTATTATGTAAGCATTATGAAAAGTACTTTGAAATAAATATAAGCATGGAAAGCAGATATAGGGATGAATTTTAATGTTTTACAGTAATTAATATATGTTATTCTTTTTAAATTAGGGATAAATTTAAAATACATGTCAATATTTAGTTTTTAAAAATTAAAAAAAATGTTCTTCACAAGTTATTGGACAGAAAATGTATCAATCAGAAAATATTGTAATTTAGCATAGTACGAATTCCTTTAGTATTTAATGGCATTTAAAAGTTTAAGAAATTTTATTATAAATTTTTGTATTAAATTTTATAATAAAATACTGCTTGTTTATTCATAAACATCTTTTCTGCATTAATTATATATTTTTTATTAAATTTAATAAAATCAAGTAATATTATAATATATATGGCTGAAGTTGAACATATTTGTGAAAAATTGATCTAATATACAGATATAAAAATATCTACTATAGTTTTAAATATAAATGGTATTTAAGGACTTCCGATTAAAAAATTTTGAAAATAAAATTTATTTATTAATATACTATAAGGATTACAAATAGTAAAATTCATTTTCAAATAAAATTTAAACATACCACTATAAAAGGAGCAAATTTTTAAAATTATTCATCATCATGCATAAATAAAGTTTTATTTCAATAATAAATTTTAAAATATTTTTTTTTTGATAACTGATTTGATAGGATAACTGAAAAAATTTAAAGTCTCCTGACAATTGCAAGAAACAACTTTTTCATATATATTTTGTTTATATCACTAGCTTTTAGCTCTAAATGATAGTTCTTTTGTTTAAACGATAATTTTCCATAGTTCTTTTTAGTTAATTAGCACTTTCACACGCACACACACATAAAGTAATTATTTTATCTTCTTATATACCCTACTTAAAAAGTATTATAAAGTAAATCTGATTTATATTTAGATCCATTATATATTAATATGTACGTTTCATATATTTTTAAACAACTTTAATGAAAGTCAACAGTTGCTGTAATAAAAGCCTAGAAAGAAAAAAAGCAGCAATCAAAACGAATATTTGTAATTTAGTTAAATGAATTTAATAAAATAAATTTTGTAGTATTTTTTGATATTTTTCTCCGTTAACAAAAACCAGACCATTTTTATATGCTTTGTGGTTGAAAAAAACATGTTTTGGATATTTCCGTACAAAAAGAAACAAGATGGCGTTTTTCTTCTCGATAACAATTGAGTTTTATTGAGAGAAAATTGTTTAGCTTGTAACCGAAGAGACTAAGAGTTTTTATTTTTTATCAAATTCCGGAAAATGTTTACCTGGAAGTAAAGGTGTTGAAAGTACTCGACAATACTTCGAGTAAACAAAAGATATCTGTATAAGATACGATCTATTCAGCTCTATCTTTACTAGACGATTAGGGGACTCATTGATTTCATTGACGACAATGTTGAAAGTGCGATTAAAAGGGGTTAAGTAACTGATAAACACAGTTTAGTAGTATCTAGTTCAAGTAAAATTCTAAAACATAAATGAGGTCTCCAATGATAGATCAGTGCTCTGTCGTTTGGAGCATCTTCTGATAAGGAGTTTTCTGATCAATTATTTCCACTTCTACACGGATTCTATGACCGTAAGAAATATTCTATGACGTAAATAAAAGATATTACGTTTTAAATTTAAAAGAAGGGGAACAAATTTATTTGGAATTAAAGTGGACGTCAATAATTTGTCAAAAATGAAAAAGAAAGTTATTAAATCACAAAGTAAATTCATTTTGATCTGCAAATTCAGATAAACCAATGAGTGTTGTTTTTAAATAAAGAAAAATTGTCCGAAATTCTATAATATTTTTTTTAATTTCTTGAAATTTGAAAGCAAATGTATTGACTAAAAGTTATTAGTTTCAATATATATATATAAAAAATATATATATATATATATATATTGAAACTAATAACATCTGTTGAACTACATAAAATAAACAAAAACTAAATAAATTTTTTTTGATCGACTAATCATTGAAATAACTCGCTCCTCCTGTTATTTTCCAGTAATGTGGACAACTAGTTTGTTTAGAGTAAAAATTAAGAATAAAAATGCAGATTTTTACGCAAATAATATCTGCTTCAATTTTCAAATATAAGGTTATTTGGTAATGTTTTTTTCAGTTCATATATACTGGTCATCTACAATTTTTTTTATAAATAAGAATGATTTTTAATGGTCAGTTTGAACCTCATTAAGTTAACGATTGAGTTTGTGTATTTTAAGGTATTCACAAGGGAAATAAATGAACAATTACAATAAGTTTAAAAAAATTTTCAAAATTTTGAAAAAAATGATTTACTATCCAAACTTTTTTTAAGAGAAATCGAATGACTGAAATGAGTGAAAGGATTAAAACTGATTCTGATTAAATGCTTGAAAGAAATACTGAAGAATCTTGTTGCTGAGACCTTTTTTTTTGTTCGTTAGGGAACACTATTAACTCTGGGCATCCTCTGGACTATATTTAATTGAAGTTTAAAAGAGAGGCTACATTTTATATTAGATATTAAATAATTCAGACATACAATTCGAAATGAAAATCAATACATATTTTGTTGAACTGAAGTACGAACTGTTGAATAACGATCTGAAACGGACTGAACTGAACATTAGGGAACCATTAATTCAGTTGTGTAGAATGTTAGTGCATCAAGATCTTTATATTGTAAATTTACAACTGATAAACGCAGATGGGTGATAAAAGTTCGATTCTTTCTAAGAAAATTCTAAGCGGAAAAAGCACAAAATTTGTAGCATGAACACCTGGTAATACCAAGTGTATTACTTAATGTTACGAAGGATATTGGTAGGTTATACTCCAACAAAATAACTCAATAGAAGAGCTATCAACTGAGTTGAGAAGTTGTGCAATATTCTATGGATTTTTTATGCAATATCAACTATTATGATCAATGCAATATTTTACGAATGGAAGTTTTACTTTGTAGTTTTACAATCATTTTACATACGAAAATAATTAAACCAGGATTGAAAATTGATTCCAAAAATATACAAACGTAGGAGTCGAGCTCTCAAACTGTTGAGTTGAAATCTAGAGCACATTCAGCCAATTATTAGAAGGGCGAGGTTATAAAAACAACGAGGTTATATAATTTCAGAGGCAAAAAAATATCAGATGAAATTGATTATTCTGATAATTGATGCGATTTTTTTAAAATTTCGATACAAATGTTATAAAAGAGAATTATATTAATATTTAATATAACAAAGTTAATAACATTTGGCTTTTACCAGGTTGACATTATGTAACCATTTTAATAAACGGGTATGTTAGTGATTTAATTGCAGTGATTGGCAAACATAAATGCCAGATATTTATGCAAATATAGAAAAGAATTCACAAAGATTAATAAAAATAATTTTTGTCGTAAAAATTGAAGATTTTTTTTTAATAGATACAGTCAATGTTGTCATGAACTAGGAAATCTGATGAAGTTGAACCAATCAATAATATGTGAGATGACATAGCTATTATAAACTGAAACAAAGAGTTATACGTGTTTGAAGGATATTTATCAGAAACACGATATCTGAATAAAACTGCAGACATAATAAGAAACTATCTACAAACTTATAAAACTTAGTCACAGTGGCAGATAGCCAGAAGCTTAGATCCAGAGGCATAAAAATTGTTTTTGTAACTGTATCAATAAAACATTTTCTTAGTAGTTGAGTAGTTGTAAGGCAAAAACACAAAAATAAATTACTTTAAGTGCTTAAAAGTTTTATACAAATAAATTTTTAAGTTTTTAAAGGCATCATTTCCAGAACACGTAAAAATATATATTTTAATCTTATAATTTGTTAATTTTTGACAAAATATATCTTTTTTGAAAAATATCTCGCACTTTTTTGAAAAATATCTGGCAAACACCAAAGATAACGTGCATGCAACGTTCATAGTGTTTCCTTGCTACATTAATTAATGATTTATAAAACAATTTTATTCCATATTATTTCAATCAATATTCATTCAACAGTTTATAAATATTTGCTTTAATTTTTATATTATAAATGTGCAAGGTATTTTTTTATTCTATTAAAATTTTTATCAGTGAGTTTACTGGCGTTTGTTCATTCTAAAATGATTTCAAAGTTTACAAGTCTTGAGATTTAATTTGTCAAAAATTACGTATCATATTAAAAAATAATAAATAAAAAAAGAAATAAAACAATTTAATACTTCCTAGAGCTTTTCGGGTCACTTGAAATGGTTGAGAGAATTTCCTTACTAAAATATATTACAGTTTGAACGAAGAATTAAAAGTGGAGGGAAAATTTTCTTATTCACCATACATTTTAAGATATAAGAATTTTGTTTGTCACTGGACGATTATTTTTTCTGCTTACAGTTTACAAAACAAGATTACGAGTTAAATCGGAACCTACAGTGTAAATTACAAATCACTACAAACATCCATGACAAATCAGGATTAAAACTCATGAACTCTAGGACCGGAAAGAGAACTAACCATTCACAAATTTCATGATAAAAATTCCTTTTATACCACGCATAGACAACCTTACTGGCATTAAATTTTATTGTGACATGATGGTACATGGAATCAAGTCAAAATGTACAGGTGAAAATATTTAAATAGTCCTTTCTCTTGTATATTTTTTACTCTACGATCGGTTTGGCATTATTGACCGATTCTGAAGTTACCACATTGGGTATAGCTAGGAATTTACCCACCCCTACAAAGAAAATCTTATATTTGTACTGCATGTTTATTGCAATTTTAAAAAGATTTTTTTATGCCACAATTAAGAAATATATAATTTATAACAAAATACTTATCTATAAAATAAAACTTCGTTTATTCTAATTTATGAAATCAAAAATTAAACTTTAAACTTAATTGGAAAAAGGCGATCAATATATGATGAAGAATCTGATATCTTTGATTCAAGAAAGATTTCTTATCTTGAAGACATAGCCGCAGTATCTGATTTTTCTGCATTTTCTACGGGCTGAACAGATTTTGTCCTCACTCAGTTGAAAATTTCTTTCAATGCATACGGTAATAGTATATAAGATACATGTTTAAAATTAATTTCTAACATCTATACATTTTACTTGAACATTGTTTGAAATCTATAATTGAAACACTTGATTTTACAATTCAATTGATTTACAGTCTGTAAAATCAATTAATACAATCAATTGTTTTTACAGTTCATAAGCAGAATGTTTGAAATTTATGATAAACAAAATTAAACAAATATGTAAGATAATTTTTATGCAATTAATTGAAATACTTTCGAAGAGCTTTTACCAGTTTAAATTTGAAAAATTACTTTAGTTGCAGCAGCCAATTTTATAAGCAATATTCACATCTGACTTGAATAATCTATGAAAATGCATCACATTTACTAACTATTTATATCCAAGAAATATACTATAGATTACTGTTATTTGCAATATTAAATGTATATAATTACCCATTTTGTTTCTGACAGATAAAAAATTAAAAATAGAATCGTAAAAAAGAAAGCATTGCTAGCTTAATAAATACGAAATGGAAATGACAAAAGTATTTCAACCTTCACGTTAGAAAAACCCTTTCATTTATTTATTTATTATTTTTTTTTTTACTTTGTGACAGTATGTGAAACAAAAGACTACCGTTAAAATTTTCAAAAGAAAAAAAAAAAAAAAAACACTGGGAAAGGAATATCCAACTTTTGATGGCATATTTCTGTAGGTAATTATTGTCACATATGAAAGTTTTAATAGAAAAGCTTATGACAATAACCATTATGACAAGCAATAGGAATTTGAAAATTGATCCAAAATATGAGAACAGTGGATCGAGAATTCGGCAAACTTTTACTACAAAAAGGATTCGAGGAAAGCAAATCATGAAACTACTTCCCAAGACAAAGATTTGCAATTTTATCTACTAATTCAAAATTAAAGAATGAATATAATTTCAGTTCACGGGAAGTTGAAGAGCATTAATACCTTCACTTAATTACTTTATCAATATATCAATATTTTGATCGAAAATGAAGGCAGGTCTAAAGTAAATCATATATAACAAAGATGTGCTAACGATTGCAAAATTTGTTATTACTGTAATTCTTGGAATGCCATGGAACATCTCCGGGAACCAATTTATTCATTAAAATTCGAAATTTACGTTCATCAGACCCTAAAAATTAAAATGAATTTTAAATGAAAGGTTAAAATAATGTTTGCTTTTAAGTTTAGCTCTCAGTCAATAAGGCAGAAATAACTATTCAATGCATTTATAAGCATTTATCATAACCCGGTTCATTCATATTAGAAAGTTTGTAATAGAAAGATTAATATTATGGTAACGAATCATTTTACTAAGTAACTTGGAGACATTTCCTACAAAATATTTATTTTCTAATGATTAATAGCAAGGAACACATAGTTTAAAAAACAAGGTTTAATATAGTTTAACAAGGTTAAAAATAGTTTTGAAATGTTATGGAAAATTTTTTACAAGAATTACATATTTACAATATTTATGGGTGAATTATTTAAAATGAGAAAATAAAATTATTGTTTTAGACTAGACTTAAAGAGTTGTTATAAATCTATTTACATAATAGCGCAAAATTCGGCTACCAGCTTGGTCTCACATCCGAATTAAAAATCAAACTCAAAAATTATTGAAACGAATACTCAGCGCTAAACATTAAATACCAGCTTAAGGAAAGTGTAGCGGAAGCCTTGAAGCATTATTTTTCGAGAAATATTTTGTTAGCTTTCACAGAATACAAACTTATGGAGTTTCAACAAAGCACGGAGCCAATGACCAAACTTCAGATTGTGCTGTGGACAGTTTTGTAAGTCTCATCATTGTTTTAATATAGTGAAAAACCAAAGATCAAATACGTAATTTTGTAAATATAAAGGTTGTTGCTGAAACAATGCCTATATAGTAAAAAAAATGCTTTACTACACACATAAGTGATTCGGTGGCACAAAATATTCAAAAAGTGTTAAGGAAATCAAGAATAGGAAAAAAAACTATGGGATTATATATCGATTATTCACACATTTTATATCGCAGAGATATATGTAATTACATCAACATCTTAATCTTTAATAAATATAGTTGTATTCCCAACTATTAAATAGACACGGAATCGTCATGGTGGAATTAATAAGTCTATAAAAGTATGCTTAACCCTGGATGATGAAATTTAAAAAAGAAAAAAAAATTGATTTCTTGCGAAGTCTCTATCTCAAGTCTAAATTGATGGAACATAAGACAATCAAAATTATATAATAAAAGTTTCTAAAGAGACCTTTATTCTAGGTTTGCCGATTAGTTACAATGAGAAGCACAATTACTCTAACAACAATATATTACCACTAAAAAACAAACGGTATTTCAAGGAATTTTAGATAAAATTGAAAGCCCCCGATATGAGAAGTAATAAATCCACACGGCTGTGTTAGGATAAAGTTAATGTTTCACAAAGCAAATTACTGAAAAATGATTAAAGATTATAAATTAATAATGATCATTGTTTGTAAATTTGCATTTTTTGTTGAGTTTGATATTGAAATGATTCAGACAAAGTAATTATGCGAATATAATTTTCTAAATTATTATTTTTAATTCATAACACGAAGAAAGTCATAAGCATATTTGAGAATTATTGCTACACAATGTAAAATCAAATGACTATCAGAGGAATACACTCCACTGCACAGTTGATGAAAAAATCTTTTGAACAATTTTTTCACAGAGAACTAAAATTAACAACTATTTAAAATCAAAGTTCTGTGTAAACTTTGTTACTAATACTTACGTAAATAAGCGTACAAAGTGATGTTTTTTTCGTCAGTTCTATTTACAAAAGAAATATGAAAGGGCGTATCGCACAGTAAAAACCTTAAACTGGATTGACTTTACGAGCCTGATTGTTCTCGTAACGAGAAATGCTAATATTGCAGAAATTTTATTCAGATGAAGAAATTTAAAGAAATATTTGTTAGAATCCATTACGTTTAATATTAGCCTTTTCGTAAGAAAGGGCAATTACAAAATCGAAACAATGGTTACGATAATTTATGAATAATTTACATATAAGAAAAACCCCACGAGAATATTATAGCACTTAGTATAAATATTATAGCACTTAAAACCCTCAGCTTTGCTAATGCTTTATATGGAATTTCGATTTCAACGAGTTATTTTTAAGTTCAAAGCTGTTAATGTTAGCAAAATTTAATGTTCAAAGTTATGAATTATGAAAAATATATTACAATTATAATAATTATACTGGTTACAAAAAACATCTCTAAAGCATATTTAAATTAAGATCGCTTATATCATATCACTTAGAAAAAGACCTAACATGTATTGAAATTTTAAAAATATTGAAAATTAGTTTCATTATACTTTCTGCATAGAATTCATAATTGAAAATCTGTATTTCTTTAAATGGTCAACAAGAAAAGTATTTTCTTTTTAAAACATCTTCCGAGATTGGCCGTGGTCGCTAAGTTCTTTTCGACTACTTCTGTATAACCTCTTCTTCCAACGATCGATTTTCTACAGTTGAGTTTTTGGACATTTATTCAAAAGTTTTCTATGAAAAACCAAACCGATCTCGCCAAAAGTATCAAGAACCTAGACTAATTTGTTGTAGGGGGAAAAAATTCTTTTTAAAATGTTGAAAGAAATGTTAATGTATTTTACCTTGTAATAAGGTCCCAATGGACAATACAATGAAATCATTGAGCCAATTACAGTTTAATAAATTTTAAAAACATTAATGGTTCACTTTGCAATGCATAATCCAGCGTTATCTTCAGTTTAAAAAAATTAAACCTTGTTTCAAAAAGATAATAGAAACTTCAAAAACTAATTCGAAACTTTTTTAAATTAAATACTAATGTTATCGATCCGACAGTTTATTGAATTTATAATTTCTTATACTTGATTGAAATGACTTAACTGTCAATTAAAGCTTGTAAATCAAACTTCATTCATTATATAAACTTTTTAAAAAAATTGTAGATTTAAATATATCTAAAACATTATACTTTAACAATTTAAATTAATAGGTCTGTTTATTTATTTTGCTTTAAATCAAACCAACCTTTATTAAATTAATGCAGTTTCTTTCATTTCGAGTAAAGAACAAGTTAAAGAAAAGCATGCAAGTAAAAGTTAATTTTTAGAAATTTAGACTATTGTAATATAAAACATTAAAGTAAAATAGATTAATTTATTAAATATATAAATCCAAATACCTTTTTTAAATTCATTCAGCATTACATCTAGAGTTTCATCTTCAAATACGTAATTGATTGGATGATTGTAGAATTCTGTGAGGGTTTTCAAAGGGGAGTTATCATCAGGATCAACAAAAGCCAAGTCTTTGATATTGAGCAAAGCAACAACGTTATTGCGATCACCTTCGTAAACTGGAATCCTTGAGTAACCTTGTTTCATGATTTCTGACATGGTTTCAAAATTTAATATCGCATCATAGGGAACCATGAAAACATCATCTATTTGAGTCATAACATCTGCTACAGTTTTCTTCTTCAACTCCAAAGCTCCTGAAATTATATTCACTTCTTCATTTTCTAATTTATTATAGTCTTTTGTAACCCGAATAAATTCCATTAGTCTCTCGCGATCATAAACGTTTCCTATCTCTTCCCCAAGGACACAGTCTAAAATTTTGCTGATTGGGAAAGACAAGGGAAATGTAGCAAGCATGAAGAACTTGGTAACATATACCGTCTCCGCGCCAATTGCTAAACCATGGCGAGAGCAGATAGCCTGAGGAATTATTTCGCCAAATATAACAATGCTGATTGTTGATCCAACTATGGCTATGAGACCAGAAGTAAGATCATCTAAGAGAATGGTAAGTGAACTATTAACTAGGACGTTACCTAAAAGAAGCGAACATAACAAATAGTTGCCCCTCTTTCGTAACGGCGATATTACGCGGGCATACCTCTTTTCCGTCTCTGTTCCGCAGTTTTCAATAACTTGCAATTCAGTTCGATCCAAGGCCATTAATCCGAGATTCAAGCCACTAAATAGTCCAGACAAAACCAAGAGAGAGCAAATTATTAATATCTGAAGCCACATGGGCAACAAACGTCCAAATGGTTCTATTCTCAACCATGGATCATTGCCTTGATGAGCCCACCGAACAACATTCCCGTTTTCAAATGTCTCTTTAACGCACATATAGAAACTATCACTATCTTCGGTTAGAGGTAGAGACACTTCGATCTCCAAAACATTTTCTGATATAACATTTTTGTTAGTCATTTTAACCACTTTCGCTACATTTTCACAACGTGTGTTGGGATGTTGGCTAGTTGGAGTGAAAGCCACTTCAGTATGATTAGAAAAACGTATCCCAAACAACCGCAGAGTGATGTTTACATTAGCGGGAATTTTTGTGAACCCTTCTTCAGTTATATAAGCGCGATCACCTTCTGCTCTCAGTCCAAATACTTTTGTCCCACTTATATCATTTTCGTACCTAAAGGAGTAAATATAAATAAGCATGAATAAAGTGAATTTTTATAATATATGCCAAATAAATATTGAATATAAACTAAGCTAAGATGGGCAAATACATTCCTTGAAATTTTAAACTGAAAACACAATATCAATGTTTTTAATCACAGTTAATATTAAGAAATGAAATACATTATGTAAAAATTTAACATATTTTAATTTTTATTAAAAAGATGAATAAACATGAAGCATAGACATCAAAACTAGGGATAACACTGGTACATAAGGATAAGGAAATTTACTTATGAAGAAAAGCTTATAAGCAAAGCTCAAGCAGAAAGATACGAAGGAACATTTAAAATTGTAGCATTGTACGTATTTTGAATTTTAAATAAAATTAAACACAAAGTTGTAAAATATTTTTTATTCCGAATTTTTTTTAGAAGAAATAATATTTTCTTGGGGAATAATATATGGATATATATATATTCTTCATATAATATGCATTCTTTATATAATATATAAAGTTTATTCTGTTCATATAACTTTGAGGAAGGTACCCATAATTAAAATTAGAAGTGATTTTGAATATCAAAAGGAAAGTTGTTCAGTAGCTAAATAACATCCTGTCATGTAAATAGAAAAACTGAAACTTTAATTCAAAGGTCTTCTAACAGCTGTCGTCAGCATAACAATTAAAGTCATCGCGACAGAACGGATTTCAGTAATTTGACAGAACTAAGTGAGCCAAAGTCCAAATTTTAATAATTGTCATGTTTTGTCCATGTTAAAAATACTAATAATTGTTATATTTGATTAGCGATGAATACTTAAATCCTGTTTTGTAATAGTATGAAATGCAGTTTTTTTATACTAGGACATTGGACTGGAGTACAACTATTCTTCATTTTCAGTATTTATTATTGATTTGAGGAAGAGTACAACAAATACATCCTGTTATGTGTGGTTGTATTATCGAATCATGTTTTCAATGCTCAGAAGAGCCATTTTGCTACAAAACAATGTTTGTATGCTTTCAGAAAGATTTTCATGGAACTGTTTGCGACAATTTAAGTAATCTTCATGACCAACGCTGTCCACAGATTTAGCAACAACAGGAATATAAGATTAACATAGGACATTAAATTAATTCTCTATGTGATCAAAAGGTTCCTTAGTGTTTGTGATTAGGAATGGTGTTGAATTTTCAATGTTTATGAAACTTTATCAAATTCTATTTTATTACTATTTCAAGTCTTTCTTAATGTTGCAATGTCAATGTCCATTAATTTATGTTTTGAGTTCCTGTTTAACTATAACGTAACAAAGTATCAAACTCAATTTGCTTCTCATCAAAATTAATTTCCTTATTTTTTACTCAGTTATGTCTTTAGCATAAGTGAAGCTGAATTTATCCAATTGAATTGTTTTAAAAAGATTTACTTTTTTTGGTATTTTATTTAATTTATATATAAGATGAAATAATATTAAATTCAGCAAAATGTTGGCTTGTTAGTTGGTTTCCAATGTACGGTACAATTTTTGGAGTCGAGATCTAATTGAATAAAGATCTATAGCTAAACTAATGAATCCAGTATTTATTTATGAAACTGTAAATAATAAGGTGAACATTTTTTTACCCGTTACAGTGTTATTATTTGGGTAATCAAATATTTTTTTCAAAATGAAATTAATGAAAATATATTGTCAGGATAATCAGCATTCGCGTAAAATATATAATATGTTAAACATTTAACTTTTGAGGCGCAAGTCAACATTAATTCTTGAGATTAAAAAATAGCAATTATTTTCGACTTATTGCTATAGGGATATTAACACTTGTATATCAGGAGAACAATAGAAATACAAATCAAAAATTTTGTACAACTTCTCGGCAACAGCAGGGATACAGTCATTCAATAACAATTGTGTTAAAACATTTAGACAATGAAGACTACTTCCTTAAAACTTCATGATGTAATTATCAGGATATATCCCTTTAGTTTTGTTGTCCATGCCAATATTTTTTAACATGCAGAGACAAATATAACAGTAAGACAACTCACGACATTAAGGCATTTGCGGGGGCAACTTTTCGACGATGGATTTGCGAAGGCAAACTGTAGGAAACACATGCAACACATATATAAAGAGAAAGTAACATCAAAAGATTAGTAAGCTGAGAAAACACACAAATATACACACAATTTGCTTAGCATTCAGTAAAAAACATCAAACTAATTAAACGAGCATTGAAAGATTTAAACTCTGAAATATAGCATGCAATTAAACAATGCAACACAAAGCAAATTTAATTATACATGGATTTATTTGCAAACATAGAGAGAGCACTATGAAGATTCATTTACATTTCACAACACATTTTAAATACATAAACATGCATATTGCAATGAACTCTATACATTTTTAATGTCCTAAATTGTAATCAATAAATACAATACCTCTGAAACATCAAGTGATTGATGTTTTCAGATAAAAATATATAGAAATATTTTCAAGAAAACTAAATAATAACAAATATTATATTTTGATATCATAAAACTGAAAGGAAAGTAATTTTTATGTTATAATAACTGATGGCAAATTAACATATTAACATTTTATTAATTTAATTACGTGTTCAGATACACAGCATTATTATATTTACTCATTAAATTACTAGTGGAAATAAAAAGCAGTATGAAAATAAATTAAAATATAATACAGTTTGAAATATATATATATATAAATTGCTATATGAAATATTAAATTACATACTTTAAAGTCATTAGATATGACTTTAAAGAACTACTAATATAAACAATTAATAAAACTTAATACTACTCGAAATCACTTACATTATGTTGGTTCGCTAGAAAAAGACGCGAAGCGCAATTCATATGAAATCAAAGGTTTAACCAGTTGCGATAACATGTTAAAATCTAATATATCAGCATAGCACATATAAGTGTCAAACTTTGAAGTTTTGTGAGCTTTAATTAGAATAATGTTTAAGACTTGAGATTGAAGTCCGCTAAAAATATTCAGAACTATTCTCAAAAACGTTAGTTATGACCAGTTTGTGTAGTTACAAAACAAAATTCTCAAAACATAATAAGAAACATAATTCTCAATAATAGTTCAAAAAAATAATTCGAAAAGGAAATTCCGAAAAAACTAAGATATTCAAAACTGTGTGCGAAAAGTTTTCGATCAAAGGGACAAAAATATTTTATAACTGTTAAAAAAAACTTGATAATGGTTTCCGTGTTCATTCTCAAAATTTGCATATTAGTCCTAATTAAAGTTAAACCCGCGTAAGTAAAAAGGAAATTTTGTAGTAAGTTTAAAATCACCAAAAATTTAATTTAAATTTTTCTGGTTTACCAAAACTACTTTAAAACGCTATAATTATGTTAATTTAAACGTACTTCTCATACGATTATATTCATTTCTGGTCTGGCAGAAACAACCTAGCATCGAAATCACAGTAAATTTCTAAAATGATAAATTTACATAATGAAATTTTCATTATTTTACAGTAAAATATGTGATTTTCACGCGTAAACGTTTTTATACCATTAAACCTATTTGAATAAAAAGAAATTTTTTTAAATGATTTTAAATGAGCAGTTGCTGTTCTTATCTATTAGTTGAGTAATTTGTAAATATTATTTTTCATTAAAAAATACTAGAAACATGAATGAAATTTGAAAATAAACTGAATTTGAATTCGCACTAATATATGAATTTTAAAATTTCTGATCAAATATTTATCACGAAGCTATAAATGAACATGTAACTAGTAGGAATAAGAAGTATTTTGTTCAAGAAATAGATTTTTTTTTTTTTAAATAACTCAATACTCAGCAGTGCAATATCATTGCAAATTAAACGAATAAACTAAAACAAGATCCACTTAAAAATAATTTTTAAGTATTTATAATGTTATTAAGCATTTATAATAATGTTAGAGTCAAATAATGAATACCTACAACATAAATATTTGATGAATAAAAGGCTAAATAAAAAGTTATTGAAGAATGAATTCATATAGAAAAAATTAAAAGCGTCTTTTAAAATTAATAAGGCATAAACAAGAACGTCACATTTCAATCAACCTGATAATATGCAAGTAACTGTATATAATGGGTCAATAAGCAATGACACATTTTTGCTTAACAATTAAGTAATCAAGACAGACTTAAATTAATAACAATAAAGGTTAGATAGAGTCAAACATTAAATGGTGAATGGCAATGAATTTCCTCATAAGCGTCTATCGTTGTAAGGAGAATATCAAGATAGTAGAAATAATGTCAATTAAGAGTAAGCATGTAGTCATTCAAAGTGTTTGTTGCAGTTCAGTGCCTGGCCTTCAGATTAACAATGTTCGACACTTTTCGACTAAAAACGATGTTCTTCACAAATTCCCATAGGAAAAAGATTGTCATTATATCTAGATGGCAAAGAAGAATCAGCCTACTTTTCTATTTAACTACCTGTGAAATTATTCTTCACAGAACTGCATATAATGGTATCCTAATGAGAGAGTGCACTATCTCTTGTTCTGCACAAAGAGCCGAAATTCTTCTAATTTTGGATGCATGAAAATTTTCAACATTTTAAAGTAAATGATAAAAATAAAAGTTTTACATTATACAAAAATTCCCAGTGATTTGGTCATACTTAGGTCCATAACCTACATTAATCTTTGGGAAGCCCCTTTGTACATCATGGTATTCATAGATTTTTCAAATACCGTTAAGAGCACACTATGGTAATTTACGATGTGAGAAAGATAATAAGTTTCACCGTTCAATATCATACAATTAAAATATTTCAGCATCCTTGTCTATTTTTCTTGGTAATTTGTACCAAACTTCCCCTACGTATATCATGCAGCTCCAAGATTTCAACCATTTGAATTTAATACGAATAAAATTGTAATCTTTTTCTAAGAATCTTGTGCACGAATCGAATGTTGCCAGCTTACTTCTTGTAGCGCTGACTTCAGACATTCTAGGACTGAATAAAAGTATTTCTCAGACACTCTCAATATCACTTGAGCAGGAACGTCAGGAAATCTTTTTAGAACACACTTTCAGTTTCTAGAAACATTTTTCTTACTGTATTATTCTATTTTCCGACATAAGATATCACTGGTATCTTCGTCTGAATCTTCTCTAAATGCATTATTTATTTTGTTTCGTTGTATCAGCATAAAATCTACACGTATTATCATTATACTAGACATTATATACAGACTTTATACACTGGATGACAATCGATTGAACAAAACATCACATAATGAATCATCACATGGCCTTCTAATAATTGTAGCTAAAACAAAATAAGACATGACTCGTGAGCTGAGAATAAGAATAACTCGTGGAGCTGATAAAAAAAATTCAAATTAGGAATTGCCTACGAAAGATGCTAACATGGAAAATCATTTATAGAAAAGCTCATAATATAAGAGAAATGAATTATTTTATGGAAAATGGTACTGGTTCTGTTATAAATTCATTTTAGGAATTGTTAAGGATAAAAATGTTTGATTTTTTATGAATACCATATAATAAAATTAACCATAATTTTCCAACGCAATAAATCCTTATAGAGTTATATTTTTTGTGGTAATATAATTTCCCATTTCATTTATATTACACTGGATATATTTTAGACAGCGATTCGGAATTCTTAGAAAACCCACTGAACACATAGAATCATATCAAGTTTCTAAAAAAACTCTGATCAACTCTTAATTTTTTATAATAATTTTTCACAAAAGTGTAAAAAAAAAAAAAAAAAAAAAAGATGTAATTTTCCATATATTTCTTTTCACGAAATAAATATGGACTGTTAGCATACTTTTTATGAAAGAAACACAGAAAAGTTTCAAAATAAATATTTAAGACATTTAAGTATATTTTTTTATATTTAAATGCAAAACATTTCTTATCCAATTCAACGAATATTACATCGCAGAGAAAATAAGTTTTAAATATCACAGAAAGCACGGAAAGATGTTTAAATGAAAAATATCTCAATTCGTAACTGTCAAAAGAATGGTGTATAATAAATCATTGATTTGCTTCACTAAAATGTCCACTTGCATTACCAATGAGAGCATGTTCCAAGGAAAGATAGTGAATGGTATTTATTTAGTAACGGAGAAAGACAACTAGTAAAAAGTTGGTTGGTGGATTAGATATTTTAATTTAAATCTAAACAGATAAAATAAGCGATTCATTTAGTTTTTGCGATGTTCCATTTGAAGATAAGCAATTGAAAATCTCGAATTTCATTCCGCTTTTCTCGTAAAATATTAGCAGTAATTTTCTAACTCATGTTCCTAAGATGAAAAAATTTAAAGATTAATCACACTAACGGAAGACATAAATAAAGCGAAAACATATCTGATCCAATAAATTTTAACGCAAGCAATGATTGTTTATTATTTTATAAAAAAAATATCGATGATTGGATTTCCTGTTTTGTATAACATTAACAGCTATCTGTAAAAAAACGCGAATCCCAAGTAGGAAAATATATGAATCGCTAAATGAGTGTGTGAGTGAAATAGGGTAATAAGTTATTTTATATATTTATGTTGAGTACTTT
This sequence comes from Latrodectus geometricus, assembly GCA_026290005.1. Classification (NCBI taxonomy): domain Eukaryota; kingdom Metazoa; phylum Arthropoda; class Arachnida; order Araneae; family Theridiidae; genus Latrodectus; species Latrodectus geometricus. The sequence continues at coordinate 209,606 of JAPDSC010105421.1, read as the reverse complement.
AATTTCAGTAAATACTTCAAATTATGCATTTATCAGGATTAAAGTTTCTCCTTCGCTAATCTTTTCATGGTACCATAAAATATATAGGCCATAAATAAGCACAGGAGATGTTACCAAATATTAATTTCCAAATAAATATATGATGTATGAAGATATATTTTTAATTCACCATACATAAACTTTTAAGTTGAGAATGTATCCTAAAAATAAAAATAGATTCAAGTGTTATATGCGTTTCGAAAGAAAATACATTTTCTTAAAAAATAAAAAAAAAAGCATACATAATTCCTTTATAAACTCCAATTCTATTTTTTATTGCTGGAAATCGTAATTACATATGTTAAGATTTAATGTCTTAAAAAACATGCAATAAAAATGAATGTAAATATGATCGAATAATTTTCCTTTTATGGCTGCAGTTATTCAAGGCAATTCAAAACTAAGTTTTCGTTTGAGGAAAAAAAAAATCAAGTAAAATAACAACTTTTGCTTTACTTAAAATGTTTAAAAGATAAAAAAACAAATTCTATTTAAAATTACTATATTGTTCACGAGTCCAACAGAATTAATAATACTCATGTGTTTTGTTTTTGATATTAGTGAAAATATTCTAATTTACTAATAATATATAAATCAAACACATTTTTATAATTGTACTAAAATTTTCGCATTTTAGATTTGAAAAATGAAATCTTAATGTGATTCAATAAGTGATTCTTAGTGTGAATGAGCGGCCTCAAAACTATATTTTTACAATGTTTTTTCTGGTATATAACTAATAGAATATATATAATCTAAAAAAAAAACAAATACATAATATCTTTTCCCTCATCAAAATGTTTATTTGCAATTAGAATTGAAAAAAAAATCAGGTGTTACCTCGAAATCATATTACTTTTCATTATATATTCAGGAAATTTTATGATAAATGCAGCAATTTATTTTCTTAACGGCTATTTTAAATTGGTTTGAGCGCATGCAATAAGTCCTGAACACGCAACCATAAAGCACAATAAACTTATATTTTACTTTAAATACTAAAATTTATCAGTGTTTTTCTGAACTGAACAAAGAACACCGAGCAGAATATGGATGTTTTTTTTTTTTTCTGAAAAACTTGGTACCAACAGATATTTTTTGTACTCAATTAAAACTAAATACTACTAGGAGTTGACTTTACGTTAAATAATTTAACCATATAAACAAATGAGAGCTTATCAGCAAACAATGCTATTTTTATGTCACGTTTTGGCAGGAGAAATGCCCATCTTATCACAATAGATAGGCACGAGAGTATGATGTCATACAAGCTTTATCGAAGTTGCTCAAAGTTCACACAGTTTGAAACAGTCTCGTTCTTAATCAAACAACTAAGTAAGAATCGACAGTTCATGACATAAAATATGATAAACTGAAGACATGACGTAAGAAAATCAATGCACACATTTGTGACCTTCCGAATTTTGAAAAATGAAATATTTTGAGTATAACTGCGCTTGATCATGGCTCACTACAGAAAAAATAAGAAACTTTAATTTAACCAATTATTGTAGATATATTTGTCGGAAAAAAAGATATCAGTTGCAAAAAAAAAATTATCTTCCTATAGCTTGAGGGTTATATTTAAGTCATACGAATGGAAATTCGTAAGACATTTTCCATTCTTGAAATTTTAATGTGTTTTAAAGAATCAAAATTAGAAAAAAAAAGTTTATTTTTAGTCTTCATTTTATATAAAATACGTGCGTGTCACTTTATAATTAAAAAATTTTTATATCTTATTTTGATTATAGGTTAAATCTTTTTTGTTTTTAGATTGTGTGTATACGTGATTAAATTTCTTCGAGTTGGGAGGAAAATTTATATTTTAATAATATTTCAACTAGTCACAGTATTGTAGTACTCAAAAAAATTATCAAATTTAATAGAATAATTTGAATTTTTTGATTTGCTCCGAAAGATGGGTAAATTAAAAAAAATTTAGCTAATGTAAACTTATCTAACAGTACTACTTTCGCGATTAAACTTCCTACCATTTGTTTTGTTTTCTGCAAAAAATGCGCAGTACCGGTTTTAATACACGATTGGCTTCGTTCAATTGATTTGCTCAACTTCTATTCAACAATTTGTTAGTCATTTGTTTTCAAACAAATGTTAGTAGACCATTAATAGAATAATTTAATAATGGCCGAATTTAAAATATCATGCAAATGGCTCACGCTAAGAGAAAACAATTTCAGGAGGGCATTTCTCTGTATTCATGCTCCTAGATTATTGTTTTAGTACGCGATAAGAAGTCCTTAAAAATTTGGGTTTCAGTGATGTGTGATAAAAAGATATAAAATATAAATTCACGGTATTGTTTAATGATGAAAGTTTGTTTCGTGGTTATAACTTACGTATTTTATATGAATTGTTCTTTTAATTGGCATTTTCAGGTTAAATAATTCTATTAAATAGGAATTATTTAACGTGAAAATGCCAAATGCTAAATCCAGATGCATTCTTCACTGGCATCTGTATTCCATAGCAAACAAAATATTAATTTTATGACGAAACGGATCAATATTAAAGAATGTAATTTTCATTGAATGTAAAGGTATAAAATTGATTACATGACCATAGAAGTCCCTAGAAAATGTCACAAGAAAAACGTAATAATGAAGTACACAAAAAATATCTAGTGAATTTCAAAATTATTTACAATTTTCACATGATTTTAAGACTATTAGGGATGCAAAAAGTGAACCAAAATAAAGCATTATGTAGATATTTTATGTTCTACTTTATGTAAAAATCAAATGCTAAGATAAAAGCATTAGTACAAAACAACAAAAAATACACAAAAGTATTTATGACTTCTAATACATACAATTATCTGGGTTCAGTAAGGAGGCAGTTATTCCTATGCGCAAACGTTCATAATCCCCCCCCACATACACGTGCAGTCATAAAGATTTCATAAACCTTACAGGATAGAAACTTATTCAATAGATATTTTACATTAGCAAAGTGCACAAAAATGCCATAGCTTAATTTAGGTGGAAAGAAAAGTAGTTTAATACCTTAAATGAATTTATCAAAAAGAAATATTGCCCAACTGACCAAAATTCCTCGCTCAAAAGTTCAAAATTAAGCAACGAAATTTAAAAATTGCAGAATTCAAAGACCAAATAGTTCGATTCAATGATAAGAGAAAGCCCTTAACAGATATGATAAACTATAATATGCTGAGAAATCAGAGAAATACTTGAATGAACAGAATTCTTAACATCGAATCTACTAATTGTGAACACTAGAGAAATAGTGAATATTCTAGATTTACCAAAAGAAGTCACGAATTAGTGCGATTTATAAAAAAGAAGCTATATAGATTCTAAAAAGATCTAGTATCAAAAATAGTTTCAGGGAATCAGTTTCAATGACCAATAAAGGCTCAAAATATTCCCCTAGAGAAACTTTTGTATTAAGAAAAGCCATACCAATGTATGAACAGTGCTGAAGAGTGGATTGAACACACGAATGATTGAATGCAGTAGGCTGATTATTTCAGAAAAAAACTGCTAGAAGGACATCTTGTGTGACAAGGAGAAATATGTATGTATATATATCTTAAATATGAGCTGTTCCAGGATTAAGATTTAAATTGATTGACGTGTGTGTTTTGTAAGGCAAAAGATGTTTGGACTTCCATTTTATGCCTTTTCTTTATTGTAACATCAGTGATAATGGTATATTAGCTCTTCAGTGACGAGTTTTATTTATCTGGTACACAAACACCATCAATTAACGAAAGATTTGTTCAATTAGAGCAATTGATAAAATTATGTTTGTCATTCATCGGTCATTTTTGCAAACGAAGGCTATTTAAGCCTTCGTTTGCAAAAATGACCGTTGACTCTCGTTTGGAATAGAATCAGGACATACAGTTTCAGGTAGCCTTCATGAAAGAATGCTATACAACTCTTAAGACTTAAAATGAAAGTATTAGGCCCTAAAATTATATACGGTAGGTAATTCCATTTAGTTTTCATATTTGTTACACTAAAGAAGCTCAGCATTATGTCGATAGGATTAAGCAGCCTATTATAAGGAAACTCTTCCAATATCACAGGAGCAATATTTAAAAGAGACTGCTAACCAGAGTATTATGAACTGTCCGCTTAAAATTAACATTCTATAATGTCCACAGCATCTCTTATCTTTCCTCGAGTAGGTTTGGAGTACCATTTTGGAAATTACAAAGCGAGGTGCAGTGACTATTCTAGACGAAATGCTTGATACGTGAGCCCCACCCAGACGAGAGTCAAATCAACGAACTTTTGTACTGAAGACCATAGTACTAATTTGTGGCATGAGAAAATATTCCATAAACAATGATTAAGCAAATTAATAAAGTCAATATGTTCATATGCGTAAATAGCGGCAGACGTTTTCAAATAAGAAAAGACATATCAAATCAAATATATTTTTTAACCACTTATATATGTATGCACATGAACAATGCCAATGAAATACAAGAAACTCAATTTTGTGTAATCACTCCTTTTTGATAGTCCTTTTGATAATCTTAAAAAAACAAAAACATTTTTATTTTACTTTCTTTTAACCATTTGTTACTTTTGTTAATAATTTTTAAGGAAAAGTATAACATTTTAAGATGTGTGTGTGTATGTGATCCACGATCTATAAATTAATACATCACATAAAAAGTGGTTATAATGAAGAGCTTTAATTATATGATATGCATTTAAATAAATTTTAAAATACCTGTGATAATATTCTCACCAATTTGACATAACTTTCATATATTGTCAAAAGTAATAAATTAACTCAATAATTATTTACGATATAGCTACTAATTAAAATACAAAAGACTTTACTAGACTCTTCAATATGAAAGAGGAATGAACAAATTACAAAACAAAGATTTTAATAATCTCTAATCCCCAATCGATCATCCTAAGCCATTTTGTACATATTTCAAACTTTAGCAGATTAATAAAAAGTTTGGGTACGTCCAACGATTTATTCTTTTCATAAGAATTCTCAATATGTTCATCCAAAAAAAAAAAGGCCCTTATATTTTGACGAAAAAGCAGCTCATATTAGAACTTTGGTATTCCACCTGTCAGCATAGTTTAGCGGGATTCAGGAAATAAATTGAAGCTTAAATTAATGCACTATGCGAATGGGTATGATCCCACATGATAGGGAGAAAAACACCTAATTATGCATTTTAGAAAATTTTATATATTTTAAGTATTTCAAAGATATGGAAAGAAAAAGTATAACACTTCCTGCCAAATTTATAACACAAAAAACAAAAAAAAGATTTTTGTAGCATTGTTCTTGTACACATTGAAAATGAGCAGATTAATTCAATTTCACGTAACCAAATGTTAATTAATTGCTAAATATTGTATGTTGCCTTTTGATTTAAGTGCAAAGAGTTTCAAGTTTCTTTCAAAATTTAAGGATTTCAAACTAAACTGCTAAAAAATTTTTTTTAGGAAGAAAACCCATAAAATATTGTGTAAAAATTTTCTGTGATCATAAAAAGACAAAAAACGATGCGAAAAATTGTGTGTGTGTGTTTGACACTACCCCTAATGTGCAAACAAACATATTATTCTATACATAAATACAAGATACTTTGAAATGAAAAAACATGTATTTACGATGATGGAGACAGCAATATATCCCGTCTTTATTTTTTAAATAAAATTGTAACAAACCTTTTAAAATGATGAGAAATAATGAAATTATCATTGAGCTTGAAATATTCTGACCTTGATCATTGATTAATATAATATGAATATTCACAGCCTTTATTTTAATTCGAATACCAATGTTTAACCTTTATGAAATTTAATTGTTATACGTCTCTTCTGAGTATCTTAACCATACAGAGGTTTGGTTTATTTATTGCGAACCGATATTTTTTAAACGAGGGTTTATTACTTCGGGCTTTAAAATGGATTCCGAACCTTAATAAATATCCACGCCCGAAGTGGAAATCGAATGTTTAAAAAATGATTCAGTTACGCACTTATAGCAGAGGTTCAATATGTTCACGATAATTACATTCATATACATACACATAAAAGCAACACATAGACCTAGAGTTTTATGTGAACATAATAAAATCTAATGATTGAATAAATCTTAAGAACAACTGATAACCGAAAAAAATGTCAATTGATGATATTAGAAGTATGAAAAAGTATTCCCGATACACAGATATGCCATTATTACAGTGATTCTCAACCTGTGGGGCGCGACCCCCTAGGGGGGCGCGAGCATATCCAAGAGAAAATGTTATTTAAAAAAATTGATTAAGTGACTGAAAGGAAAGAACACACACACACATACAAAAAAAATACATTTCGACATATTTAATAGTTAACTTATTAAATTAAAACAACTTACTACATTAAAAACAAATTTAATAATTATTAGTGACTTCCTTGGGCCTGTCTTTCAAAGCAAAGTTTTTCGAAGGAGGGTTTAATATTAGAAATAGACACTCTCAGTACTTTTTCTATATTTAGCTGAGATCTATATTTTGTCTTCAAAGAAGCCACCGCAGAAAATCCAGTTTCTCAAAGGTCAGATGTTGAAAATAATAGTAGAATGCGAAATGCCCTTGTTTTTAGTGCAGAAAACTCATCATCCACTCCTGTCCAAAATTCAAAGAGTGATTTATTACGAAATTGTCTTTTGGTTTCGCCGCTTGCCGTGAAGTCTATGAAGGTTTCTTCCTCTTCGATTGAGAGTCCTTCGGGAGTATTTTGAAATGGATCCCTCACCCACTTGTAACTTGATGTCAGTTTGTCGTCAGCAAGAAAGTACTTTTTAAAATTCTTTGCTAACATTGCTAAATGATTTTCAATGGTTACAAAAACAACTTTTACATTTTGTTCTTCAGCCTTGTAAGTTTTAATACAATCATTCAAATTTGCAAACATTGTTAAGTTTTCTTGCTTTAAATTTCTGCTCCACAATTCCAATTTCCTACAAAAAGCATTAACTTTATCACTCGTATCCAATATATGTGTATTTGCTCCTTGCAGTTGAAGATTCAAGTTATTTAATTTCTCAAATATGTTGACCATGTAGCTCAATTTCAACACAAATAAACTATCGCGAAAATTCTCAGCTTCCGTTCTATTTTCCTCTTGTAGGAAAACGGCGATTTCTTCTCTTAATTCATAAACACGTTGCAAAAATTTCCCTCGTGATAACCATTTTGCCTCGCAATAAAATAGTAACGCTAAATGTACTGCACCCATGTCTTTACAAAGTGCGGAAAAGATTCTTGATTTCAGGGGTCTCATTTTTATATAATTTACTACGGTTACAACCGTAGTTAGCACAATATTCAAACCAGGACTCATTTCTTTCGAAACAAAAGCTTCTCTGTGGATCATGCAATGTGTCCAGACGCACTGTGGCGATTTTTGTTTCACAAGTGCTTGAATACTTTGGAATCTTCCTGACATAGAACGAGCACCATCCGTGCATATTCCGACGCAATTTTTCCATTCTATGTTTGCCTCGTTCATAAAATCATTTAAGATAGCAAATAAAGCGAGTGCTGTTGCTTTGAGTTCTATTGGTTTGCAGAAAAGTAATTCTTCTACTACTGACAAATCATCACAAAATCTAACATAGGCAATGAAATGAGCATCTTTATTACTATCTGTTGCCTCATCGAGTTGTATTGAAAACAATTTGTAACTCAACTTCGACAAAAGCTGACGCTCTACATCTTCAGCTATATCAATTCGACGGGCAACAATATCATTTGAAAGAGGTATAGACTGAATTTGTTTTGCAAAATTATCTCCAAACATAATTTCTACAATATCAATCGCGGCTGGCAAAATAAGCTCTTCACCAATGGTGTGAGGCTTTTTACATCTGGCTATTTTATATGAAACTTTGTAAGAGGCAATTATAAAGCTTTTTGATTCACAGACAAAGTTTTTTTAAACAATGATTTTTGCTTTTCATATCATTTTAATTTTAATTCGAAGAATTCTCTGGGTTTGTTTACTTACTCACTATGAAGCGTTTCCAAATGTCGTTTAAGTTTATTAGGTTTCATGAAGTCTGCCGCCAACATTTTTGAGCAAATGAAACACAGGGGCCTTTCTTCTTCATTTACTTCAGTACTAGTGAACCCAAAATTTAAGTATTCTTGAGAATATTTTCTCGATTTTATTTTCGGAACCACGCTCATCTGTGTACTTGTTGATGCTTGTCTATCGTCTAATGCTCGCTTACGCCAGCTTAAAAATTTATCCATGATTCTGCATAAGTCTGCTGCCGTAAATATTTAATACGGTGAATTGCAATTACACGAAAATATATATAATATACACATTCAGAATAGATTCAATAGCGATAGAAGGGTCGACTCGAATGAGATTGTCTGGAATTGAAATTTGTGCATAGAACTTTCTCCTTCTCCCTATGAGAAAACATTTGTTCACATCTGTGCACGCTCCTAACTTAATTTTTTGCTGACCAGACAAATAGAAACTTCTCGCGAAACCGTGAGAATGCACGACATGGCGGGACGCAAGAGCAATAAAAAAGCATAGGATTCTTGTTTTTTCAATGCTGAGGATCGGTGTTGCAAAATGTCAATAAATTTCGGTATTCTTGGTAATTTGTAAAGTTTAAAATTAAGGTTGTAGTGTAGGCTTAGCGCCAAAATACTCAAAATACATTATCATTGTGTATATTTTATTGTATGCGGTGGAGAAGGGGGGGGGGCGCGATGAAAATTATGATTGAAAATTGGGCCGTGAATACTAAAAGGTTGAGAAACACTGCATTATTATTTAAGGGAATGCACGATAAAACTAGAAACAATGAAAAATGCCTAGCCGTGACACATGAAATGATACACTGAGGAGCTATGACATCATCTACAGCAGTCATAATTTAGCTAAATGTCTATACAATGTTTGGTCAAATGCACATTAAGACGTTTATATTATATTGACTTAATAATGTTAAGTTACGACAAGGAATGGATTATTTTTCCGGATATTAAACATATACACAAAATATAAAAGAAATTTAAAGAAACCTATTCAAAGTGATATTGAATTATTAATAAATTTTGAAAAAACAAATGAAATATATTTAGCATGACAAATTTAAATGCTTCTCGCTCAAAGGTCATTTTTTGATCACGAAGCTAATAAAACTAAGGTATACAGTTTAAAGTGGATTCGAAACCACTACGAACAACCAAACTCAAGGCGGAATTCGAAAGCTAGAGCGCTAACCACTCGGCTGCCATCTCGAAGACAATTTTATTAATAACTTAAATACAGCTCAGAAATTTCCTTTAAGTATCCTTTTACTGAAGTTTAAAAGATAATGAGGCAGAAATTAAGTGTTTTAAATGTTTGTTCAGATTCTCTTTAATAGCAAAATATTAACTTTACTTTTGACTAATGTAGAAATCCACCCAGTTTGTAATTAAAATAAGTTACAATACATTTTCTTTATATTAATATATTCTTCAATAAGTTACAATTCATTTCCATATTAAAAAAAATTTTTTTTATTGAAGGAAGGATTTTTGTATTTATGATATTTAAGCAACCTAAGAGAAAAGGGTAACTTATATTTCAATTCGCCCAGTATAGCTCAAGGTCATTGAAACAAATCAATGTTAAATAACGCGCGCTCGTAGTACTTATTTTTTATTACTTAATATTTATATTTTCTATTCTTTCTTTTAAAAACTAACAAAATAGAAACACGTCAGTGGTTGCTATTTATAATTATTGAGCTGATTTGATATAAATCTTTATGGAATAATAAGCCTAGTTTAATAGGAAGTGCAGGCATAGTTTTATTCCCATATAACGGAAATCTTACTTAGAATGCATAACGAATTAAATTTAGTTTACGAATCGTTAATATTTACGACTTAATAATTAAAAACTAAAATACAATCTCATTTTTCATTATATAATAATGATTAAAGCAATATATATATAGATATATTACCTCTCGTTCTTCGAGGCAGTATAGATTTTAATATGAGAAAAATAGTTATATATAAAAAATATCTACTGGTATCTCGAACTAAATCACGTACATTTTGTTATCAGAATGATTGCAAGAAAAATTAATACATTTTTCCTGATAATTTGAAATACCATTACCTAAATGTAAATAAGTGATAATTACATGATTGACAGGGTAAAATATTTATGAAAGCGACAACTCTCCGCGTTAGTGAATTTCTTTAAATAAAAAGGATTTATTTGAAATCAAATAAACTGAAATTGCTTAAACAGCAGTGTTTAGCGAAGACAGCAGGACTGAAATTGTTGTTCATGAGCAATAATTATTCCAAACTTAAAAAACACTATTAGACCTTTAAATTCAAGTTTTAATTTTGCGTACTCTAAAAATCAATGAACATCAGTTTCTTCAAGAGTAAGTTCCATAAAAACTGTCAGAACCGATACCTAGCTGTATGTGATTGAAACTACTATTCCTTTAAAAAATCTAAAATTGGAAATTTGTATGGATCATATACAGAACACATTTTACAATTGTTCATTTTATGATATAAACAAACATCATCTAACATTAAGAAACAACTGTATTATAAATTTTAATCAAGTGAACACAAATGATCTGATGGAGATACATAAAATTTTATTACAAGTGAAGTATGTGTAAATACAATGAAAGGAGCAAACAACAGTGTAAAGTTATAGCAGAGTATTTATTTGTATCAGAACTATAGAGAGCATTAAAGTAATTTACACACGTAAACACAATAAATGACTAAAAATGGGTGAAATTCCTAAAGCATCGAAAGTAAAAAGCAAAAGAAAAAAAGTTCATATCCTAAGAAAATTCATTTCCTTATTATACGCAGTAAAAAATAAATTGGCAACCTCAAGTTATAATTTTGTATCTATGCTTGCACCTGCCATAAATTAAAAATTAAAAATTTTCACAAATCTCCTTTGCTTGACAATTAAAACAAAAAAATCCCTTTCTTTAGTACCAAGCTAAATCATACTGCGATACAATACTAAAAGCAGTTTTCTTATCAATTGTCTTACCAAACTCCTTCTCGATTTTCATGTCTTATATTCTCAATTTTTTTCCCACAAGAATTAACGATAATTTTATCTGGAAAAAAAAACTCGATTAAAATCTCGACACGCGATAGTGCAGGTATGCTTTTACGAGCATTGTGTCAAAACACAATAAATTCACGTTTTTTCTTGTCAAGAGAAACAATGTGATTTTTATAGCATTGTCGTAAAATCTGTAATACAAGAATAGGTCAATTTGTCAACACTTATTCTATTATGAAAGGCGTACATTAACTTAAATAAAATTCATATCTTCAGGAAGGAAATATTCATTTATTTTCTATTATTTTTACAATAAAAATTGATTAAAAGAATGCATAAAAGGTTGAAAAAAGGTGTAATTTTATCTATTCAGATATATATTATGTAAATAAAAAGCGTAGTAACACACTTCTATTCAATTATTTTTATTCTTCCACACAGAAACAGTTCAATTTTTGAATGGACCCATTAATGGAACATATGCTATATTTCATCTTTTCAGCAACATTTTATAGATTGTTATGCAAGTGCCAGAAAAATAAATACAAATAATCTTCCCCGACACAAATATTATAGAGGAAAATGCCTTACACAAGAGAAAAGCGTTTATCTTATAAATAGATATTAACTTCACAAATGAAATAAGAAGAGTGAAATAAGTTAAGTCTAGTTAATGACAAATATTGCCGATAGGTGACGCTACAAGCAAATATTTCACTAAGAAATCTCAATAATGGGCAAATAATGAGTATTGCCTGCTCTCATTAAAATTCATTTAAAAATATGTATATATATATATATATATATATATATATATATAGTGTGTATGATCTTACAGTTAATTTATATATGTCAAACTTTCTAAAATTTTTTTCTTTCTCAATTCCTTTGGTAATTGTTTTCCATTTCATTTTTTCGACGATAAAATATTTTCCCAAGAATTTTAAGGCAACAGGCATCGTCTGGTTGTTAGAAAAAAAAATTTTCTCCCTTCAATTATGAATGTCGCTAATTTTTTAGACTGAAAATAATCTACAATTTATTTACCTTACAATATCAATAAAATTTCGTTTGTAAAAATCAATTCTTATTATTTATTGATTATATGAAGTTTAACGGTACACCCTACTGCCTAGAACAAACTGCGCCGTGCGCATGTTAAATAAAATTTAGATTATAATGTAATGTAAGATATTATAAAATAAATGTCAACAGCAAAATCACTTATACAATGAAGGCATTTAATAAAACGTTAAAAGGTATATTATGGTAAGGGGGGGGGTGTCTCTATAATAAGAGCTTGCAACGTTAAAAATGTAGAATTAAATTATGCAAAACTAGTAATTGCACTCAGGGTAGCCAATTAAAAATGCTGAAAAGTGTGATAAACTCAAAGTAATGACGTGCGATCAGCTTTCCAAAAAGAGTTGAAAGATCACTTAACATTCTCAGGTATCTAAATGTTATTTTGGGGTGTAAAAGCAGAGAAATATGAACTCTTGTTTAAGAAACAAAAGATTTATCAAATTTTAACAACCCTGTATTTAGTATACAGTTTTTTTATTGTTAGCTAAAAATAGTGTTACTTAGCGCCATTATTTGCTTGGCCGACAAAATTCTACGCAGTAATAAATTCATTTAAAAACTTACGATACAATATGCTAAAATTAATGATGAGATAAATCAAGTTTAAATCCTGCGAATCTGTAAAATGATAGTTAAAACTGCTCAAATAACATGTAAATACTTCGATATCTAATTGGTCATAATTTATATAAGCCATCAAATTTCTTAGCTAGATCAATTGACTCCAAAAACTAATTTAGGATAAAGATTTAAATTCAATATGTACGTAAAAAATGTATTTCACTGTTGTGGATCAGTGTTTAAAACTCATATCAAGAAAAAAGCAACAATAGGGGCTAGTATAGCACAGAGGAATGGCATCGCTCTAGCCCGAAATTTAGCAGGTCTGATAACTGACTGTAAAGAGCATCATGTAGAGGTGCTCACTGGACGTCAAAATTGAGAAAGCTCAACTTCCTTCTGATGTGCAGTGGAAGTTTGAAAATAAATTGGCAAATGGGAAAATTCTGCGCAATAAAAAATACATATATATATATGATCCATTTCTTTTAAAACTGTAATATCAGTCATAATTCTTGGACGAGAACGAGTTCCCATAAATAGTTTATCTCAGATTATCAGTTAAGACATATATATAAGGTAGTTGAATTTTTTTCTTCTTAGTGGGATAGTTATGAAAGCAGATTGAGCACACCTGTATGAAGTACAGAAAAGTTATTTTTGGTAATTAATATACTTATTAAAATAAAAGAAGGCAGCTTTTCCAATGTTAATTCAAGCCTTTGCTAGGTTAAATAATTAAAAGAACAACTAAGTGGTCAATTATGGTTTAAACATATGTCAATCCAGATATTTCATCATGCAGCATCACTTCCTGCATTACATAGTATAAATTTGAAATATCACTGTTGTTGATACTTCATTAATTTACAATTACATTTTTTCCAAAGAAATTAACATCAGAATTTATAAGTTGCAAACAAAATTATGCATTTAATTAATTGTTAAAAATTTAATTTATATTTGAAGCATAGGGGCAGTTTAAACGAAAAACTTATCCAAATAAACACGCCAAATTCTGATAATGTTTTTAACATAGCGAACATAGTGTGCATGCTATACACAAATTGAAATAAAAAAGGTCACCTAGATATAAAAATCAATATCAAGCCGGAAATAAGGAACAATGGATGAAGGAAATGAAAAACGAGCGATTCTTCAACATCTGCAAAACAAGGCATTAAAGATGATCCAAGAAAATTAAGATTTGACAAAGCATTACGTTAACACATTGTTATCAAGACTTATGTTTAAGAGGTGAGAGGAATACTAATTGGCTATATTATTATATTTGATACTTTATGACACTAATAACGCACAAAGCCTTTAAAATGAAGTTATTGTTTTATGAACAAGTTATTTATGATGAAAGAAAAAGAGAGCTGTGAGAATATGAGATAAGAGCACTTTTGAATAGTCATTACTCCAAATCTTCACTTTAATAGTTAGTAGTTTACTTTGGGCATTTATGCTTATAAATATTCGGAATAAACTAAGTTCCGATAAAAATGACTCAAGTGGAATAAAAGTTAACCATATAATAACAAAGCAAATCCATATAAGATAAGCTTGAAACATAGATTTGAAAATAATTTTGTAAGTCACACTGGCGATCACAGCCTAAGATATAGATTCAAATGCAACAAGGAGTCAGTCCCATAATTATAATCTGAAGACAATTGATATAACCGAACAGAGACTTCTACTTTTTGTATTATTTCAGCAGAAAGATATAAGTCCCATATCAGCAGGAAAGTTCTTTGATTAAATTATAATTAAACATTCTACCATTTGGTCATGATAACTGCTAACTGTCACGAAAACTTTGCAAGCTGCATTAACAAATCATTCAATTTTTGACAAAAACAAAAATTTTTTTTTTATTTCTTGATAGAAGTTTTAATTTTACACATTCTTACTGTCAACATCAACGAAAATTACTCTCATTGAAACTTGTCTCAAACAATTAAAGTTGATCTGAGAAGGAGCTAATGAAATTCTTTTGAAATTAAATATTTAGATTTAAAAATTTGACGCAAATTTAATTTTAACTAAATGAGAATCAAAAACTTGTACTTTAATTTAAAAACTTTCCTCTGGATCAAACGAATTAGTTTTAACTTAAATGGTTCAAACTTATATTTTGGTTCAAATATATTTCTGGGTCAAATGCAATTAGTTTTGTAAATAAGAAAAAACAAGCTGATGTTCTACAATTATAAAATAAATACAGAAAATGTATTTTGTGAATTAATTATGATACACTATAATTAAGGATAGATATTATTCAGAAATTTGAAAAGTTCTTCTTACCACCTGGAATTGCTTCAACAAACTGTTAAGCTGTTCAGGGAAAAATAGTTTCATAAGATAACTAATGCAAAACATTCAAAATAAGATATTGGCAGACGTTTATACCAATCACTGAGCAATTTTAAAATTTGTTTAACTTGGTTTTAATTTTCCCCGCGCACTCAATTTCATAGGGTCAGCACCCATGATGATAACATCATTGTCTTACCATGAAGCAGTACAAGATTTATGTTGTAATTAACCTATTATGTCAATTAATTGTATTTTTTTATGCGATACAACACCCTCCATAAGATTAACCCTCTTTAAGCGCAGTCCAGTAAACAATTATATGCATTTACTGGATTTCCTCATACTGGTTTAATGTTATTACTAGTATGAGTTTCTCCTTATACTAGTTATAACATAACACCTATTCCATTTTTTTATTTCAGGTGTTATGTTATTACTAGTATGAGGTTTTCCTCATACTAGTAATAACATAACACCTATTTTTAAGCGAATTCTTGTTAAGAGAAAATCAGATTTGTTGAAAATATTTAGAGTTTTTTTAGAGAGAAAACAAAAAGAATTTTATGAGTGTATATATAAGCATAGTTCTCTTATAATTTAAAAAAAGTATAATTTGAAATTTCGAAGTTGTTTTCCCATGTTGGATGCATGCCATACTTTAATAACGACTTTTAATATACTTCTAATTTAGAAAAACTTTGATAAATTTCACATCTTGATCTTGTTGAGATCATGCTAATGAAATACAGCCATGTTTTTCATTATCATTACCTCTTATTTTACAGAAAATAAATACCATTTGTGCCTCAGATGATATCCAGTCGGTTTGTTCTAAGATTTAACTGTTGATCAAATAAGCTGATTCCCTCTACTGTTATATCTTGCAATTAGTTTTCAGTGATTTATATTACAAATTATTTAACGACATTTAATTACAGTGAAGTTTGTATTAAAATATGTTGTTACATTGTCTAATGTCTAGTCCCGTGTCTCTTTTATAAGAATTTCTGAATGAAACTTTCAAGCTGTTATTATTTGGTATCAGTAAAGAAGAATAGATACGACATAAAAGTAATGCACTTATAGCGATTTTTTTTTTTTTTTAATTTTGTATGAATGAAATAATTTGCAGCTATATTTACACTTGATTTTAAATCTCATTTACAGTTTAACAATCTCATTCTTATCTGTTTTTTTATTTGAAATTTATTTTAAGTTTCATTTAAATTTTATTCTTATTTAAAGGGTTTATTTTGTTATTATTTAGACCTAAGCAATTTTAGCAAATTTAGAATTTGCCGTTTCCAATTTCGAGTCAAACTGTGTCTGATTGAAAGTTGTTTCAGTTAATTGGATAATAGGATTAAAATTTTATTAAGCCCAATATAGACTAAAAACAAATTAACTATTCACTGAAATGATAATTCTTGAACTTAAGACTCTCTTGTGAACAATCTTAAATGTCAAACATTTGTAAACTTCATAGTACGTGCGTAGCGAAATTAAATTTTTAAAGTTATTCCATACGCGATTTTAAATATGTGTCTAGTCATTTCCTTTCGTTTTTATTTATTCAAGTTTATTTGGTTGTGTTTTCTTTTAATTTAGTTAGTTTTTGTGTGTATTTCTAGAATAGGAAACAAGAATTGCTTAGCATGTGAATATATTTTTACTATTTAATTTTTTAAACGCATTTTTTTTTACAATATTTTAAAAAATATTTCAGTTTTAACTGTTTCTTTAAAGTTTTTATTCATTTAGCGTGTTCTGAGCTTTCACAATGTTGTTCTGTTCTGCACCAAATATTATGCTTGAATTTGAAGGTGGAGTAGCAATTATATTTGAATTGTATGTTAAATTGAGGTCATAGTCTTCAGCTGATATCTTTAGAGATTTTAAGAGTTGGATTAAGTTCTTGGGTAGATGAGTGGTTATCTTTATAATAAGTGGGGCTAAGAAAAAGAACATTGTTTTTCGTGATAGCGGAGTGATAAAATTGGTCTCATTACTAAATAAATAATACAACAGTTTTAAATTGACCTTATTTTAAATCACAGGTACGTTACCTGCTCTTAAAGAGTATTTTCTGAATTGTTTACTCTAAATTATTTCTTATTATGATTATAATTAATCTATCGATTTTAAAATTGTAATTAATCTATCATACCCTTTAATCTTTCTTGTTATGAATTGAAACACTTGTTTCATGCGCTATTGTTTTAGTTGAACTGAGCTTTCGTAACAATTGAATTAGTCGTGTAGAAAAGTGTAAGCTGGTCAGATGTTCATAACAATTGCTTAAAAATGTATGCTTACGCAGGATGCTAGTTTTTACGTATAGAACAAAACTGTTTTGATATTTAGATGAAAATCGTAATTTGTGCATTTCTTTTTTTTTAAAAAAAAGCCAAAAGAACTATTTTTGAAAAAATTTGTTAGTACACTCACCGATTTTAAAATATTTCAAAGATTCGAATTCAGAAATGTGACATTAAATTTGAATTTTCAAGCCTTTTTAATAGAAACAGCTACTTTGTAGCTGAAACACTAATCGTTACAACATTAAAAGTCCGGCTCCTCATTGTGTATACTAGGGACTGCTCTCCGATTCCAAAAGCTCGATAACAGCCACTGCTGAACAAAGAAAAGTTGGTATCATGTTTTTTTTTTATAAGCATATCTGTGTCGCTTTACGATCATTTTTGAGCAATAGAACTAATTCAGCTGGAACCCATTAGTTTAAAGTAAATTTCTAACTGTTACAAAATGCCACGATCGCGAATTAGCATATCTCCCTGTGGTTTTAGGTGGCTTTCGAGCCTGTGGTTAGTTTTTCAGGATTTTGCTTTGCTACACGTGAATTCGGCCCAACTGTCTATGGAAAGTCTTACTGAAAAGCATTATGCAGTATGCTCAGAAGGATCTTATAACAGCTTTTAGCTATTATTGGATATCTTATAAAAATTAGCGAAGCTTGTGCTTGCGAGATGTATTTACCATTAAAGTAAGAATTATAAGTAAAAACAGTTTTTCTTAATTTTCACAAAATTTCAGACTACAAATTTCTTGCACGGAAAAAAGATTAATTTTCATGAATCTATATTCTTTTTAGTTTAATATAAAAATTCTAGAATTAAGAAATATATCGGAGATTTTGTAGACTTACATCAGATTAACGCACCAGATGGGTTGATAAATATTTAAAGCTCTTTTCACACATGCACATATTTTGGACACACTTATATTCAGAAAAACTTGTGCTTAGTTTCACCACACACAAGACTGATCATATTTTTAAATAATTCCTAGTTACTCATCCAAAATTGGCAAGTTCCCAAAAGCAAAAATCAAAATTAGATATTCCAGTTACAACATGAAAGACATTTTGAGCATTGTTTGAATCATATATTAACGATATATACTTAAAAATAGCACAAAAAAATCTCACTGCACATTAAATCTAAAGCCTACTTATAGAATTAGCTTAGCATTTTCAGTAAGTTTAAACAGTCATATAATCAAAATCTCTCACTTTTAAACATTCTCTTTTCTAAGGCCTCTAAGACTTCGTAAAAATAATCTAAAAGATTTAATTAAATTTTCGAGCAAAATACCTCCCTTTTCTCTTGATTAATCAACAAATTAATTAATCAACATTAATAAAAATTTAAAATTTAATTTATTAATCAACAAACAATAAAAATTTTAAAAAATAGTTATTTAAAAAGCAATTACCTTCAGAAAGATAAAACAACTCTCGACATTTTTTATAAAGGGACAATGTCTAAAATTATCTGAAAGTATTCCAGGAAAGATTCTTAAATCAACTCTTTGTAAAATTTTCGGTAATATTAAAATGGATAGGATTCTGTCTCCAGAAAAAGAATTATGTTATGAAATCTAGACTTTTATAATAGTGTAGTTGATACTTTTAACTGGTTGGCATCTCTTCGATCAGAAAAAATTTTTAAAAATTAATTTAAATTTAAAAAAAATTTATTTAAATTTTACGAAAATTACAGCAAAACAAAAAATAGCATTTGAAGAAATCTATAAAAATTGCTTAAAGCTTTTTAGATAAATGTAAATGTGGAAGAGTAATATTAATAGCAAATATTCAAAGAACAATATTACAGTAATAATACTGTACTTATTTCTTTAACAAACTTCCAAATAGAACTTGATGAATTTTTTGTAAAAAAATAAATAAATAAAAATAAATAAATAATAATAATAATAATAAAAATATAAATAATACAGAAATGTACTTAATGAGTTCACTGTGCATAACGTACTATTGATTGATAAAAATTTAAGACTAGAAAAAAGAAAGAAAATTAAAGAATCTAAGCCTACAAAATTACATCATTTCATTCGATTTCTAATAGATATTAATTTTCAAACTCTGCTTTACACATGCTTTCAGGATTATGCGTGTCTCTTATTTATTATAATTATTGTTCTATAATAAATTTGTAATAATTTTTGTTCTTGTAAATAATTATTGTTTTGCGCATAATTTTCCATATTAATTTAAGTGCACAGTAAGTTTTATAAATTTTTAAAGTTATTATGTAAGTTCTTTATATTAATACTTGTTTTTACTTTATCTGCGTTTAGCATTTAGTATAAAATTTCTGGTGATTCCTTTTTGAAATAATATACGTATAACCATCGGTTATATATTCCCAACATGAATATCAATATGCATCAAAATAATTATTAAAAAAAATCATACCAAGTTTTTTTTTTAATATTTAATACAAATAAGTACATAGTAATTAAATAAATTTGCATCAATATATTAAGCAGATTATTTTGCAAGTTTTAAAAAGAAGTTTTTTCACGTAATTATTGGATAAAAAAATAAGTTAATACAAATTTATAGAAAAGTGGAAAAGTACTCAGAAAGCATATTGATATTCATTAGCTTAGATACGAATTATTCATATCATGTTCAGGAATAGGCTATTTTTTTTTTTATAATACTGTGAACAGATTTCTCATAATAACTCATTTTCAAGCTTCCTATCTTTCAAACAGCAATAACAATCTAAAGTTTCAATTCATCAAAATTTCAAACAAAGAGATTTCCGAGGGAAAATTAGGGATAGAAATCAGATAAGGCAGCTTGTCTTTGTTTTCAGTTTCCGCCTAGGAAGGTAACAGAAAATGTTCTTGGCCATGACCTCTCCACTTCCTATTTATTGATTTATTACAGAAACAGATTACGGCTTGCAACGTCGCTAGAAAGATTTTCAGTAAGAGAACATTTCGAAAACAATGGTTGAGATAATTTTAATGGCTTTGGAAGAAACTGATAACTTCAGGCATTTGGAAGCATTAAGCGGAATGAAAAAAAATAGCAATTAAAAGTTGTCATAGCAATTTCTCAAAAACAGGCGATTTGTTGAACAAACATAGAAAAAGTGTAAATATTTACGTTTTTAATCGTAATTATTCTAGTTAGACTCCATATCGATTAAGCGAATATAAATATATAATTCATTTAACTTAAAATAATTTAAGAATGTGGTTTATGAAATAAGGAATTTAGATCTGGTAGATGAATCAATCTTTGTCATTGACAATGAATCCATATTCTTGGGAATATGGAACCTATTGCATAAAGGTCAGAGTTAGGGAAGAAACCAAATATATGTTGGGGTTATTTATACGTGATTAAAAATTTAATTTCATCACTTTCTCTTTATTTAACAGTTCTAAAACTCTAATCAAAGATTATAATCCGGGAAAATTAATCTATTCCGTGCTTTGATTAGTCAAAATTAGAAAAAAAAACAATTAACAAAAACAAAGTATTTACACGTTAAAAAATTATTTTACGTTATCCGTAAATAAGAAATTATTCCAGATATCGATAAATTTATGTAAAAAACCTTTAGTTAATATTTCGGTTTAATGCTCTGCGGCCACTTTGAAGTGTACACCGAAGGTTGGAATCGAACGAACGAACTACTGCACTCAAGGACAAAATGCTGTTCATTCATTTACCAATTAAACAAGCAAAACTCTGAAAATATTATACAAAACGGTTTGTCGATTTACGGATATTTTTTGAGCACGAGGTCTAAAAAGGGACCAGGATCTATAGTGTAAGGTAGACTCGGAAGCACGCAAATAACCAAGCTGATACCCAGCTTGTATGGTATGGGAATCGAACAAACGAATTATTAAACTGATGAACAACTTAAGAAATTGAATTATCAAATTGAAGTGCACTTTTCTCAAAATGACTGCATCATTTAAATTGATAACTCCCTGTTTTCACTATGGCTAAAATGTTCATCTCTTTGAAATATCAGATTCTTTTATGAATAAAAAAATTAAAAATAAAAATTATTTGTAAGACAATTGTAAAATACACCCCAATAAAAGATTTAAATCTTGTAAAAAGCATTCAAAATTTCGGGAAAATGTTTAAAATGAAAGCCAATTTATGTCAGTCGGAGCTATATTTAAATTCTATTCATAATGTAAACTAACTATAGCTAATATTTGCAGTATAGTTTGTAGTTGAAATGGAAAATAGTAATGTAATTATAAGTAGTTTAGGTTCATTTATAATACAAATGTACGCTAAGCAAACAGTTAAAGAGTGAAATTGGAAACGACTTGACTATTAAAATGTTTTGCAGCTGTAACTAGTTTTGAATGATTAATGAAACATTTTACAGTACGTTTGATTATGTCTAAATAAATTTGTTAAGCGGAGATAAGCACAATAACATTAAAAAATTATTATCATTAATATCTAAATCAAAAACAGAATATACACACCTTGTTGCAACAATATTGTTTGTATGTTCAAAATTCATGGCTTATTAATCAATAAAACATATACATATTTGTAGTATGCACAAATTGAATGCATGATAAATTATAGCAAAAAGAAGAGGCACTATGACTAGCAAATAGAAGACGGAACCTCTTTTACAATGGCGTATGTAATGAAAGACTATTTGAAAGGCTAAGGATAGATAAAGTAATTTATAAATAAATGTCATTTTCCGAATTTTGAGAATTCATATAAGATATGAAGTCAAGGAGGCCTTACCCACATTTTATATTTACTTTTATGCATAGTCTAGAATGTTATGCATCATAATATAATTTTGGGTAAAACCAATGAAGATTGGAATAAATAGTGAAAACATTAAAAAATAGGTTCTGTATCTAGAGCTTTACAGCATTTTCTAATTTTCTTTTAGGGTAGACAGATATTTTACAACAGATTGGGAAATTCTCAACCCATAAAAATAGCACTAGAAAAGTGATTCATAACACCATCTAATTAATTTAAGTTCTGAAATAAAAATTTTGCAAGTGACATCAAATATGACTCTTTTGCTTATTTATTATATGAACTCTTAAATCATCTGAAAATTGGAAACTCATTGAACCTTAACTGATCACATAAACTCCGATTCCGGTTGTAGTAAAATCCAGCTGGCACCCTTACACACATCTGTGCAAAGTAATCGATACAGACTAAACAAACAAGAGATGTGTCAGGAGCGAAACAAAAATCTACTGGAATGAAAAAGAACATTGATAGTCATTAGAGAAGAATGAAAAAAAAAAATGGCAAAGGAAAGAAGGGAAAAATATTGCCCTCATAAATGGGTTGTTTTGGCAGCCTACTTGGCATTAGTCCAGCAGAAATCTCTAGTTTTAAGAAAATGGCAAGAGAAAATATAGACTTTCAGAACTGTTTAAGTGAAAGCATTTGGATGAGTCTTATGTGTTTTTCAACTGTCTTCAAATGCTTGATCAAAAAACAAAACTGGCAATAGGTACCTCAGCTTAATTCTACAAGTCATAAATTCTGAATGATTAAAGGTGTTAGCAGTGACAACGATACAACTAAGAACGGATAAAATGAATTGAAAAGAAAACGAAGTATCCAAGCAGCTTACCCAATAAACTTCTGAAAATTTCACGTGAATAAAATCATGTGTAGGACTCAAGAGAATTTAGAAAATTATGCATGAAAAGTTACAGAAATAAAAACTTTACAAATTATTATTAAAAAATCTTAAGCTTGCAAAAAGCAAATTTAAAAGATGATGCTCAATTACAGAATAAAGGAAATATGCTTCGTTAGAGAATCCACAAAAATATTCTATTATAGTCATGCACATTTAAAAAAATTAAGCCTCAATCATATAATTTTGTAATACAATTTAAGACAAACTCGTACAACAGCAATTTAAAGACCTACAATGCAACATTATGCAAAAGCCATACAGCAAATTAATAAGCTTATCTAAAGACAAGTAGGGGAAGCCAGCCAGTTTTTGTATGCCGTTGTTTACAATGGAAAACATATCTAATTTTCTGGGGAAAAATTGCGTTTTGGAAAAATAAGGATGTTTACCATTTTTAAGGATATTTATTTTAGTTTTGTTCAAAGCGTTCCTTTGAATCACGAAATGAAGTATTTCGTGCAGATCAGCCAAAAAAGCAAATGAGGGGAAACACGCTTGGAAAATTCCTTGTAGTTGCACAAATATTAAATATTGAAGTCTCACTTCCTTCATCCGATTTTCAATGCATTTCCGATCGGGCTAGTTGATTTAGTTTATTCCTCAACTGTCATATTTTGCACACGACCTAGTTTAAAGTGGATTCTGAACCATTAAACATTCATGCGCGATGTGGAGTTCTAATCGACAAACTGATAAACCGAAAACCAGAGCATATATGATTTAGGATCAGCTCATCCAAGCTCGGGGTAGTAACTGAACCTAGGAATTATTAACCACAAAACCATATCGCTACTTATTCGGATGTTAGATACTGTTAAAGTCGAAAATGCGTACACTATAGTGAGTGAAAATAATGTTTTTTCAAAAACAGAAAAATAATAATTACCGTAATTTGAATAGAATGGGGGAATGAGAAGACGGGTCCATTGCCAGATAATTTTAACTAGTGTTGTAAGGATAGGGTAAAACCCGGTTTATTCCCAGGAATAAACCGGTTTTTTCCCCATGGAAATTTTGAAAATTACAGAGAATTTTTAAAGTTCCCAAAATTTCAAAATTGAGGAAAAATCTGAAATTTAAAAAAATGTAAAAGTTTTTAACTATTAAAACCACGTAATATATAAAAAAAATCTATTTATTAAATGATTTCTACTTTTATGCACGGCAATAGATATTTCACAGAACATTTCGAAAAAGATGCCGGCCATTTTTAGAGATTGGAGACGTTTCAACTTGTGTTCATACCATCTCAATTTTGTTCTTTATTGCAGAAAAGTTTTTTAAAAAAAGTATCACTTTGCTTAAAAATTATTTACAAATGCAAGTTTTGGTTCACTTCATACATATGCAGAAAAATAATGTATAAAATGAAATATAATTGGCTGAGTTTATTCCTTAAAAATTCTCAATATTCCCGAGTAAATTCCCTAACTTCAAAGTTCTACATCTCTAATTTTCATTTTGCCTCCAGCATAGATCCCAGTTTCAAAGCAGGAGAAAACTAAAGCCTATTCTTGCTCAGTTCCATAATGATGAACATCACGGCATAAGCAATCTTACAATGAGTTCTAATAAGAGAGTGAGTTTGGGTGTAAGCTATTTATAAATGTCGTAATCAAAATTTCGAACTGAAACAAAGCCTGTGCTTTAAATTAGCTAAAGACCAACACGCTGATGTTTCATTTCCTCCATGCAATTTTCACTTCTATGCTGAACAAAAATTTGCCTGACAAATAGAATAAAATATTCATTTATAGATAGATATTAAAGCCAATTTTATAGCCACTTTAATTATAAACATTCCTCAATTTTATTATTTAAACTTTTTTCTTTACATATACTCCTCATGATCTCATCTCAAGATCATGATTTTTTTGAATCT
Source organism: Latrodectus geometricus (assembly GCA_026290005.1). Taxonomy (NCBI): domain Eukaryota; kingdom Metazoa; phylum Arthropoda; class Arachnida; order Araneae; family Theridiidae; genus Latrodectus; species Latrodectus geometricus. The sequence goes on along the minus strand of JAPDSC010105421.1, from coordinate 184,605 downwards.
CCTAAAACTTGATAGTAAAAATAATATTCAATGTTTATATGTATGATGGCAATCTATAAACTAGGCGTTCCACATCTCACACTGTAATTCCAACGATTGAGACCATTTTCTTGGTCTAGAAGATTCTTGGTCTAGAAAACATGTTCCACAAGTCAACTACGAATCATAATATCTTCAGAAGTCAGATTCTTATCTCTTTCAACTAGAAGAGATTCACTATCATGGTACAGCACATGGCGATCATTAAGCTACATCAAAATTAAAAATCAGTGCTACTACGGTATGGAGTTTGCACAATGCACGTCTCTATACAAAACTATTAGTTGTGAGTGTCCTTTAACCCATAACAAAAGATTCGCGTAATTGACTAGGATCTGGGTTGGAATCCCGGCTCGGGCATGGATGTACTTTATTTCTCTGTGTTTCTTGTCCTTTTCTGAGATGATTTACGAATGTGGCCCACCCTATAAACGGGTTTGTGGTGGTGTGACGTGGGTAATGCTACTCGCCTCCGTGACTTGGTGCTCAGAGCCCACCGGGTAACGCTAAATGAGTAGTAATTTCTGGCCTTGAAGTGGTGAAGGGTTAACCACCCAGAGTCCACCATTATTAAAAAAAATAATAGGACATTGTCCATTCTAATCAAAATTGTTTTCAAAAACTTCCATTGCATGTGTTCCCACTTGTACTCGTATTCGAACTTTCCTTGAAAAACAGTGTATTAATGTATCTAGGTAATAAACAGATTAACGAAATATATTATTTTCATTTATATGATTTTCGACTAAACTTATGAAGCTACAATGTCATCTACTAATTAATACATATATTTTGTTTATTTGAAAAATGTTAGATATAACACTTTATTTTTTTTTTTAAAAATAAAAAAAAAAAATTATACAGTTTCGAAGAATTAAAATAAATGTTTCAGAAAAACTCTTTACTTAAAACTTTTCTCATCAATAAGAGACCGTTTAGTAAATTTCGAAAGGAAAATAAAGTATTTAAAATCAATTTTCTAAGTTTTCTTATATACATAAACGTTATTTACAAATCACAGAAAATTAGAAACCAATGAAAGATATCTGTCAGAAAAATCCAAAGGATTAAATATTGTTATTTACAAATAAGTGGAAATTCTCCTCGTAAAAGTCAGTTTTTATCTTTTTAAAAATCAATATTCATAAAACTAGTAATCCAAAATGATAATCAATAAGATCAAATCAATTTAAAAAAATAAAATAAAATTGATATTTTGTCTATTAATTTTATATATAAAAAATTAATTTCACTAGAATAGTATTTTTTAACAGTGCGTTGATCTCCCTCTCTTTCTGTTAAATGCAGATTCTCAAGAAATATTTTCTTAATTTTTTAAATAAACCTTAATTTTTTAAACAAAACTTGAAAGTTTTCAAATAAATGACTATTTTAAACACGTTAATGTCCTTTTATTTTGTTGGTTTGTTACTCTACGGTCAACTTATTGCGATTTTAGTTGATATACAGCCGTCTTAACTATTATGGAAATGACTATTTCTTTGTTCCTCTAAACAGTCATTTTTTGCAAAACTGTAGAGCAACAAAGAATTGCTCTGTTGAGCGAGGGCTATTTAGACCGAGACCTATGGTTTAAAGTAGATCTGAACCACTACAAACATCCAAAAAAAAGTTGGGATTCGAATAAAAAAACTATTGAACTGAAGGCAAGAGTGCTAACAATTCGGCTACTAGCTTGGCCACATTAGGAAAAAAAATTATTAAAAAATGAATATGTACAACATAAAATAATCATTAAATTTGTCACTTTTATAATCACTTTAGACATAAAAGGGCTTATAGGTCTACGGTTTAAAGAGAAATGGGAACCTCTACAAACATCTATGTCCGACGGTAGCAAAGTAAAGAAAAGTAACACCGATGTGTAAATAACCGGAACACGGCAGCTGTTATAAAGAATCAATAGTTAAAGACATGATTTTCTTCCCAAATCACGTAAAGGCATTAAGTACGGGGATTCGACACCTGCTCTTAGGATTTTTCTCTGCGTGATGGAGATAAAATGATTCAACCCAATTTGTCAGTTTAGTCGTTGCTCGAATAACACTTTAGTTTTATGTTAAAAGAATTACTAAATCAAAGGTAATTAAATGAATAACTTTAGATAACTTCCATTAGTCGAAAAACTATTACATATTTCAGAAAAATTTAGGTGAATAGTTAATAATTTAAAATTAAGATTATTTTTAATATAGAATTTCACGTTGATTTCGCGTGTAAGATCTAATGTTATTTTTTTACAGTCCAGGACTAATTAAGGGCGGAGTTTATACATTTTAATTAGGTTCTGAATCACTTCAAATGCACACTCGTGCAACATTAACATAAATATAAATTATCAAATCCTTAAAATTACATTTTTACAACAATAGAAATTTTATTTTTGTTCATTTAATGCGGAATTTATTAAACTCAAATAAAGGAATATTAAATATATGAAAACATTAAATTTAAGCTACAATATAATTTCCCGAAAGATAAAGAAAATTTTGGACTATTTCATGAATATAAAAACAAAATTAAATTACTTCCTATGCAATTATCTTCCAGAAATTTAACTCATAAATGATGCTCCTCTAAAAGCTTGGAAAGACAAAAAAAAATTCTTAAAGGCGGTTTCGAAATTTTATTTCTTCCAAAAAAATTTGAAAAATAATTTCTACAGAACGTATTTGTGAAAATATTTAAATATAAAGGAAACTGCTTCAAGTTTTTATCAAAGTTTAAAAACTTAAAAGAAAACTAAAATAAGCGGGGAATTAATTTATAAATTTTAATACCAATAACATTTTTATTTAGAAAAAAGATCACGTAAACAAGATCCAAGAACATATAATTTATTTTAGACAAATAATATTCCTTCAACAAGTTCATTTCTATCTATCGAATCAACTCAAAAGGTATTGCCACCATGAAAAGACAAGAACAGTGTTTTCTCTAGAAAAAAATGACAGTTCACTTAAGTAAAAAAAAAAAAATAAATAAATAAATAAAAATAAATAAATAAATAAAATAATTTACAATTATTGAAACATATATAAAAAGGGAAAATATCGTTTGTTACTAGGACATTTATTCTAACATTACAGGTTGGCTAATTGGTGGACTTATAGCATTAAGGTCATCTTGTGAAAATGAAGACTGATGACCGCTAGGTTGGTTTAGTTCTTTTGTCGTTCAACGGTCATTTTGTGTATACAAGGTCAAATTAGACTGGGACCTACAGTTTTAAGTGGATTATGAATCATTAAAATCCAAGTCGAAGATGGGATTCGAACCCACGAAATGTTGAACCGAAGACCAGACAATTAACCATTTGGCTGCCAGTTCGGCTATATGACCACTAAGAGAGTCAAATTACATCTTAACTAATATAATAATGTACTTTTTATAATGTTTATTGTTTTATTGAAGTGTCTTAAAAATGAAAGATTTACAGATATAAAATACGGTAGATGGATCCATCCGTCATTTAGTGTTCTATTATACATAACAGTAAGTGTGAGAAAAAGTATGAATATCCTTTTATAATTCATGAAACATTTTATTATAAGTATGCTTTTACCGTGTAATTTAGACTTGTGATACAGAATAAAATGATTTTCGATACGAATTTGGGAATTCTCAAAAACTGCCGATTTGGTCATCGAAAAATGACTTAAATTAAAAGTAAAAAAAAATAGTGTTCAAGTTTTATTATAAAATCAAGCTAAATAAAGAAATCTCATAAAGAAATTTTTATGTGAGTTGAGTTTGGGAAAAATGTAACAGATAATTTATCACGTGAAAAATTAATGAACACTGGAGAAAAAAAAATGTATTACTTGAGCTAGGCGAAACTCTTGAAAAAAAAAAAAAAATGTTCGAAAATAAATCAGATTCAGAGCACAAAGTATTAACGATTTATATTTAAAGAGGGAAGCCTGAACAACTAATTATCTTTTATATTTTTCTCAATTTAACAATTTTATCGGGAAATATATAATAACACGGGAATACTGTAAGAAAACATCTTAATGTAATATTTTACATGTAAGAGGACAACTCGTAAAGAAACTGCATATATATCTAAGCAAACTTTGATTTGTTTGATGCTCAATGGTCATTTTTTGCCCACGAGAACTAACTACAGAGCGAGACTTAAAGTTTTAAGTTGATTCCGAACCACTACGAACAATCAAGCTATAGGCGGTAATCGAACCCACAAACTGCTGTACCGAAAGCCAGAGTGCTAACCACTTGGTTGCCATATCGGCACATCACCATGCTGCATTGAATCAAATTGGGCCAAATAGTTCATAATAAAATTAAGTATACACTTTGTTCATTTTTATCACCAGTAGATGCAATCCATAACTGCAGGTATCATTGGCAATGCAGGTGCCAAGTTTGTTAAAAATATCCGCATACACTGACTTAAATTCAGAAGTATTTAATAAAAATTAATATCTGAGACAATAAAAAGGTTATTAACTTTTAATTGCTTCATTGATAAGAAAAGTACACAAGAATTTTTTAAGTAAATGGCACTTTTTGTCATGTGCATCACAGATCTAAACATGCAAAGGTTGAAGCTAACATGAAGAAAAAATTTCACTCATAATTATATTATATTTGCATTTTATATTCATATACACAGGGTACTTTCTTGGAGTGGTAACATAATAAGAGGTATGTGATAAATCTTTCTTTGATCGTACAATTAGCTCACATAATTAGTTGTTGCTCCAAGAGCTGTCTCTGAACCCTTGAAGTAACTGTTGCTACCATGTGTATGTGTATGCATATATAAGTATACAAAATTTAAGGTTTCATTATATATATCATGAATTTTATATTTTTCTTGATATTTTTACATTTATAAAAGAAAGGAATGTAAAATTTTCAAATTTATTATATAAGAAAATAAAGAAAAAAAATTGCTAGTGAAGGTCAATATGCAAGAATATAATCCTTTTTAAATAAGACGCACAAATACATTTTGCAACGAAATACAAACCACTACATTCTGAACACATAAAAAACGTTATATAATGAATAAATATCAATTGAAGCAATAAAAAGTTATAAATATGACATTTACTATGAAAAAATTGGGATATCACTTGCTTAAATATCACCAAATTTATGAATAAAGAGAAAATGTTAACGCCCACGATCTTATTTACACACGAAAAGAATATTATGATTAATGACTTAAAGAACCGCGAAGAAAAATAAGCTTCTTAATCATGTAGCTTATCTTAATAAATGAAGATCAGATAAAGTTCTGGATCTTATTTTAATTAAATCGACAAGGAAGAGATTAAAGCAATTGTGAAGGTTTACTTTACTGAAAACGGAAGTTGTAAAAGCTATCTCCTGTTAGCAATAAATAATTTCTTCAATCTAACACGGAAAAAACTTAAAAACATGAATCTTTTGTGCAGAAATGAATCATAAAAACATACCACCCACACTCAGTTAGAAATTTAATTCAACTCAAATACTTCTTAAGTGCAATGATATTTTTTTATCAATATTAGAATAGTTTCAATAAAATTTAAATATAATTATCACGTGTGTGTGGTGAGAAATGTTAAATGAAATTAAAATTAATTTCTCCGTATATATAGTAGCGCATATAATTATTTTATTAACAATAAAATATTTTTAGCGCTGTTACAAAAGACAAATATTTGTGTTTTTTACGTATTTTTTAACGTTTATTATATCATGTAAAAAAATCAACATTTCTAAGCAATTGAAACCTAGCAGAAATTCACACTGTTTTAGAAACTGAAAGAAGATTATCATAAAAATTACAATGTTTTACTTCTAAAAAAGTAAGACCACTGTGATTTAATATTCTTTTCCTTTATATAATGCGAACATAAAAAAAAAATTGAAAATATAAGCAAACATATTTTGCATAAAAATTTAGGATTGTAAGTAAACTGAATTACAATAAAATAATAAAGCATAACAAACTAATAAATGTAAATTAAAGCTTTTATAAACATAAAATATAAACAAATTTTATATAAAATTTCGCTTAAGAATGAATGGAAAGTGATAATGAAAAAAATATAACCATTTATTCGACTAATATTTGGCCTGCTTTTTCATCTGAAATCCAGATTCTTCATTTTTCTGGACATATATTTTTCTAGATTTCCCATGTTGTTCGAGATTTTGGGTTAGTCTTCTGAAGTAGGATTGTATCCTGCTTTGTTTGAAAATACCTTTGTGTGTGTGTGTGTGATACATTAAGAAGCTCAAATATATAATCAATGGGGTTAATGTTGACAGACTGAGAGGTATGGTTCAGTCTTTGGTGTTTGATGTAATAGCGATTTCATTATGTTTAGTTTTCTTTCGCTATTTCTAGTTAGAATAATCCAATTTGATACGTTAGAATACTTATTGATTGTTTGACATACTCTTTCAGAAACTTTTCCTCTCGACTTTTAAGCAGTTCATTTGATTTACTAACGTATTTTCTGTTTATAATATGTAATGTCCGGAGTTGTAGTACACGGTTAAAAAAAAGAAAAAAAGAAAATAAAAAGGAGGAAGAGGGGGGGAGTTTTTAGAGAAAATTTGAAGTTTTCATTTATGTAAGAAAGAATTTTTTAAAAAATTTTATTCTTTTTAAAGGATAGTTATGCTTTCTTTACATTATATATATATATATATATATATATATATATATATATAAGTAAGATGTAATAAGAAGATCAACATAAATCAAAGAAGAAACTACGATTTAATCAATTTTAATCAATAAGACTATAAATAAAGAAAAATATAATACAAATATAAATTGGGAAAAGGTATAGGGACCACGTCTTCATCAGGAGGGAGATGAGTCAACTATGCAAATAAGACTTTTCTGACAAGCACGAAAGACAAAATTCTAAAAATATTCATGCTTTTCCCTAGAAGAGGGTCTGTATAAGAAAATGCAACTATATCAAAATGGAATCAAAGTAATACATTGAAAAATAAGCAAACCAATACAATGAATAATGGGCAAAGCAATACAATTTAATATGTATCAAATACAGAAGAATAAATATATTGAATACAGAAGAATATGATTGCCAAAAGTAATAAGAAAAATTTACGAGTTAAATTAAGAAGTTAAAATAGTTTATAATTTTTAATGTAGATTAAAAGTTAAAGTATAATTAAAGTGAAAAGAGGCGTTTTCGGAAATCTTATGTTTGTTGGAGGATATTGTATTTGCTTTCTATTTTCTATACATTGTATTTACTGCTTTAAATTTTATATATATATATATATATATATATATATATAATAAATTTCCTACGAAAATTCTTTCATATAGAACAGGAATGTTCAATTTGTACAGTGCAACAAGCAGTTTTTAAAACAATATAATAGTAATATATGTAAACAACAGAGAATCAATTAATTCTTGTTCCATAGAAAATTAACAACAGAATATTTAAGAGCAAATCACTGATAAATGCAGGTGTAAATTATGGGAAAATCCAAAATTGTAAAGCCATCAATAAAAATTAACGATTTATATATAATTATAATAATTACATATGAAAAAATCGATAAAATGTTTGTCGATTTTTTCAACATATATTTCAATTTTTATGTTAATCTAAATAAAAGCTATTTTTCCTAATTTCATTAACTTAATTGAATTCAATGGTTTTATTTATGATAAATATCAACTAACTACAAAATTTCAATGAAAGAGTTTAAGAAAAGTTTGAATTGCGACTGCAGAGTTTTCGGCGAGTCGAGAAAAACGAAAGATGCAGTGACGACAGCCACAAAATATTGTTTTTCAGAATGACAAAATCAAGAATTTGAAATCGGGCTTCCGAAAATAATTAGCATTTCTTATGTTAGCCTGAATTCTTTGAAAAAAAATTTGTGGATTAAATTCAAAGATTAAAGTGAAAGTTTTGGATAGACATATTTCTCTTAAAATTAATAATTACTAAAAATAAAAAAACTATCAGTTAGAATAAAAATTAAAAATGGTATTTTTATTGCTTATCTTAAGCTGGTGCTTCAAAAATAAATCTTTCAATCTTTGCTTTTTCTTTTGCAACTATCGCTCTATAGGACTAATTAAATTCATCAATTGCCATTGTTATATGCGATATAGACTACGATTTGTATTGAAGAATTTTATGTTAATATTTAAAATATTTGTAACTACACAAATAAAAAAATGTAACATGCAATAATAATATTAGTATTAAATTACTCTAATAACACGTAACTACATACTACTCACTCTCCTGACTTTAGCATTTCAAATTAACCACATTTAAGCCCTCACTTTACCATGTGGATCATTATCATCATTAGAGTCCATCCAATTATTTTCCAGTAAAAAAGAACTAATTGAGAAAATTAAGTTGTAAAAGCTTTCATTAGTGGCTCTCTTTATAGAAATATAGTAGAAACGAAACTAAATGAAAATACTTCAGGTGAATGTCAAATTGATTTGATTTGATTGTCGCTCAACGGTCATTTTTTTGCACACGAGAACTAATTAGATCGGGTCATGCGGTTTAAAGTGGATTTCGCACCACTAGGTGAATGTCAAGAAAACTGAATTGAACTTTCCTTGTTGAGAAAAATTATCAAAGTATTACTTACACGCACAAAGCTATTGCTTATCTTAAGGAATAGCTTTGTGTTACGGAAGGAAACATACTTGATATAGTAACAATCATTAACGAAGTTTAACTCACACATCACCGTGTATTTTAAATTCGTTTTAAGTTGTGAAGAAAAAAAATGTCACAGAAATTTTGAAACTTACATTCGAACTTCGCCTACAATAAGATATCGAAAATCTAGAATGTTTTGGAACATTAAAAAAAAATTCACATAAAGGGAGGAAATACAGTGCATAATGGATATTAACGATTTCTCCGAGATTTAGAAGCAGTATAAGCTGGATAGATATCAAAATAATAACATTTAGTAAGTGACCTGGTGTTTTTTCTATAAAACTTTCCGTAAAGAATGAGAATTATCAATAACAGATTTTATGTAAACAATGTTATAGAAGCAAATTTCACCACCATTGAAAAAAAATACTGCTTTTTTTTTCTGATCACTTAAATTTTCACTTAGATTATCACCTCTGTTGGTATTTGAGTTTGTCATCCTTATGTTAAGCTGAGTAGAAAATTTATTTTGCAGGCCTGGCTTCTCGATATGAACATTTTAGATACTTTGACAGTATATTCAAAACTTCACATGCCATTATTTTCTCAACTGTAGATTATCTTAGAGCAGCAGATCTCTTAACATTAGGACGCTGTGATTCGAAAAAAGCTGACAATTTAAGGTAGATTCCCAATTAAATAAACAACTACATCAGAAAAGATAATCAAACCCAATGAACAGTTAAATTGAAAGGTACACAAGGCGCAAACTATCCACTGGGCGCCTCGGCTTGTAATGCTGAAATTTATTTTAAGGAAATCTGAATATAATTCTGCTTTCATGACGAAGAAAAACCCGATACAGTAATGAACTATAATCAAGGCATCATATTAAATAATTTAAAAAACATATTTAATAAAATAAACATATAAATCTCCTGTTCACTAACAGTAGGCAACGATTCATTTTGTTGTACCATTAAATTATCTTTGTAAATAATAGTTTTTGGGTCCGATTCCACTCACGAGTGGGGACATTTGCTTTTCGGACCATGGCATACTGTTTAAATTGGATTCCGAATCACTACAATACAGCACAAGCGGAATCAATTTCATGAACTGTTGAATTAAAGGCCAATGGCTAATCATTTAGCTACAAACTCGACTAAATCTTGACACGGTGGAAAAGGGAATTGAGCTGAGAAACTACAAATGAGCAAAAACAATTATTATTAAAATCTTGTACGTTTCCCAAAATAAGCCAACGAGAACATTTTTGCAGAAGTTGTTAGATTTCATTGTTCACACTTTGGAAACTTATTTTTTTAATTTTATATTTTTTTTTATGTAGTTGGTCCTCATTCTTTAATAAATTTTGATTAACAACTTTTAATTAATAACACTATAGTTGGGTCAGTACATTATATATTGACACACAATCAATAACACTATTATTTATCATTTGATTATCTGCGCATCATAAAATTTTTTATTAAAATCCATTTTTGAAACGAAAAACTTGATTTTCTTAATATTCGATTTAACATTGATTCGTTTAAAGTCAAACTTTTTTCTGATCAAATAGTTCCAGATTTCTTTTAATTAGCACAGATAATTGGGATTCTTAAGTGCACTAAATAGTACAACACATTTTTACAATTTATTGGGCATAATTTTCAGATTTTTCTTTTTTTAAATATTTCCTTTTATATAATTTCAATTTACTTTTCTGATACCTTATTTTTGAGGTCAACATGCACATAAAACTAGGGCTTTCATTCGTGTATTTGCACAAATGGAAATATAAGAATTTTATACAGCTGGCATTTTAATGTTTTTTTTAATATTTTTTCTCGCATGTTGTAACTTATTAAAGACACTATCGGGTTTACATTTCTTTCTAAAATAAATGTTCAGGAAACAAGAGATATAAACTGAAGTATTGTTAATCAGTAAAAGTTTCAATATTTTCTCAATATTTTTAATACAATATAAAATTTAATACAAGAATGTTCCTTCCATAATTGTTATAGATTAAACTAAAAGACCAATGTCTAATTATTCTTGCTAGAGAAAAATACTGATTGGTTGGGTTTTGTTGCGCAAGGTCCAAAATGGACAAGCTGCGGCAAGAGAAAAATACTGAATATATATTTAACAAAATGAATTTATAATAAAACAGGCACCAAAAGTATTTATACTGAAATAAATACAAAAGTATAGCTGTTTAATAATTGTAATACAATGAAGCAAATTTTTCTATTAAGATGTAAATATTTAAATTTGATTTAGGAGATTTCTATAAATAATGGTAGCATTTCGTGCTTCCAATGCACTGGTTCGAGTTCTACCCTCGGGTTGGGGGAGTTTACTCACCCTTTTATCACCTGTTATCCCTTCGGTGAGACGATGAAACTGAGTACCAAGCATGCTTGGGAACTAAGCATTTGTATTAGACTGACCACCTAACTGTGACATATGATTCGCTCCCCAGAGTCCTTGATCAAGAAAACAGACATGGGCATTGCAGGCCTTGGCTTCCAGATGGGCAATCGTGCCACAGAGTTTTGTCTATAATAAAATTTATTTTTATCTTTATTTCATATTTTAGTGGGGGACTGATATTAGTTGCACAGAAGGAATGAAACATAACAGGATATTGGTTGCCCATCAACTTAAAACACAGTCTGTTTCATTGCAAATGTGGAATCAAAATATCGAAACTAACTTAAACCGAAATTAACTCTAATTTGAACTTAGTAAAACCGACGCACACCCTTACGGAACTACACTCGATTGAAAAACTTAAGGTTGTGGCCTTTTCCTTTTTTTAAAACAGCCATCTATGCATTATCAAGGAAGGCCGAGAAAAAATACGTACAACACCTCTTTTTTCTCCAAATATGTAATTTTAAAATAACGATATTTACTATTTTTGTTGATTTTTAAAAGTTTTTTCCAATACGTCGCCACTTAAAAATGCATTAGAGTGGATGAAAGAGTCCTTACTTCGATTATTAACTTCAGAAAAAAAATAAATTTTCAAGGCCACCGTTTTCGAATCCAAAAATCCTCATGCAATTTGTTTTCATCCAATTTGAATACGAGTCCTCTTTTATGGTAAAAAATAAAATTTTAAACAAAACTAATTTAATAGTTAATATCCCTAATAAAAAGTAAATATCGTTAATTTTCCCCGAAAGATAGGCGCACGTTTTCCACTGGAAAATTTGACTCACGAAAGATAATGGGCATGGCCTGCGGGTATATTTTTAAGTTAAAAACCTTCATTATTCGATAGATATGTACTTGACATTTATTTGAGAATAATGAGAGAATACTTTTTTTCGTTATCATCCATATTTAAGGCAGTTTTATCTATGAAAAAAAAATGAACTTTATAAGGAATAATTTCCATTCAAAATTGCTGAAATTTGAATTTAATACTGGAATTCAGATAAAAGATTTATTTGAAGATGAAAAAACTTTTTCTTATTATAAAAGGTATATATTATATGCATGTATATAAAGTACACAAAAATAGTGATAATAAATTTTAAATCTTTTCCTTTTTGTGTGTGGGGTTTTTTTTTTTTTTTTTGTATGATGAAATTTTTAAATTTATTTTAAATTTGAAACCACGAAGTGATTAGCTGAAAATTTTAAGGATGTTGAGGATGCCACTAAATGCTACCTAATAACAGACTTTTAAGGGATATTTAAAAAGCTAAGTTGAATTCATATGTTCCAGTAGTGAAAAAAAAAATCCTTAGAACTCTTTCCTTAAAGAGACTCGTTCCAAAAACTAAAGCGCAACATATACCTAGGATTGTTTAATAGTTAGGATCAACCAAAACTTGTATCCGAACAGCACAGAAAATAAGATTAATAAGCTCCTTCTCTATTATTTGCTAATTATGTTTCCTTATTTAAATGAAAGAAATACTAATAAGTAGTTCACAAGAAGCAGTAGAAGCGATTACATATCCTACCAACATTTAAAAAAAAATGTGTGTAAATATAAAAGTACGAGACTCGAAATTTTTTAGCATTATATCACGAACTACTTCACCAATACGTTTGTCACTCTACGCTCCCTATTTTGTACAAGACAGGAAATTGTTCAGAGGCCTATAATTCAAAATGCATTCCAAACAATTATAGATTTCCACGACCGAAGTTAGATTCGAACTCTCGAACTATTGAAACGAAGGCCAGAAAGCTAACTATTCAATTCTAAATTTGGCCTCCTATGGTTTGTCATTTGATGGTAATTTTTTTCATACGAGGTTCAATAACATTGGGATGTAAAATTTAAAGTGGATTCCGAACCATAAATCGTATTCAGATCAAAATTATTCGACGAAATTGACATCTTAGACTATTTTTTGATTCGATGAAATTATTAATTCGTCAAGCTGAATAGTTTGAGAATTTCCAAATTTCATACTTCATTTTTAAGCTCATCGAACCCAAGGTTCCATAAGTTCTGAAAATTAGCTTTACGTTAGTTGTGGAAAAACATTGTATACAAGCACTTTTCATTTCAACAAGGTATGATACATATGCAACATTTAAAAGCAAAATCTTAATATAAACAGTCAGTTAATGTAAAGTTATAAAAATATTAATAAAAAATTTCGAAACAAAATTTTGATATAACGGTTAAACATTAACGAGTTTATAAGCAATTTGATACCAATTAATGAAAAACTTAAAATACCAATCTTTTTATTTCTTACACAGTTCGAAGTTTTCAAAGTACGTGTTTGCATGACCAAAACAGAAGTATACAACTTCTGTAATTTTAGAATCTGTCACATATAGACTCAAAATAAGAAAACTAGAACAAAAGGGAAAAATTGATCTTGCCTAAAATAGTTTTGAAATATTGGTGCACAGAATTGTTTAACACGAATTTTTTTATTGTTTAAAACAGCTCTAAGCAGACTTACTTCTAAATATAGTGACTGTCATGCAAGCTATTAAACTTTAAGTATTTATTAAATTAGATTGTTTGTAAGCCTTGAATATTGAATGTTTTTTTATTATATAAGTAAACTAGAATCAATACTAACTCAAGTGTCAATATATGCCAAAGCCTGATGTACAAACTTTTTATAAAAGCAAGTTTTAAATGAATAAAATTCGGCAAAAATTATCATTCGGGAACAAATAGCCATTAAGATAATATTCTCATAAATTTAAATAAAACGTCGAAGAATTCTTTTATGCGGCAGAGAAAGTAAAACTAGACAGATATTAGCTAACGACCTGCTTCTACTTTTATCTTTAAGGATCGATAAAATTAGTTTATTGGCAGAATGTTAGCGGCCGAGTAGCCATCAAAGACATTTTATAGCAATTTTTAAAGTGCTCTGACGAAACAAATTGTTTATTAACTTAGACAATTTATTTCCTAGCAAATAGTTTAATATTAGTTTCAATAGCTGCAGTTTTAAAAAAATACATCTCTTTACTCTTAAACATTAATGCTGAAACATTTTACATGAAACAATTTGCCAATTTTCTATTTTAATAAGAGGGTTTTAAAATGCAACATGGAGTGGGAATAAAAACACCACCGAATACATAAAATTTTATAAAACTGATTACTTTTGTAAAGTTTATATAATGTGTTTTCCACGTGTGAAACGTTATTCTAAATGATTAAACTTGGTTTTAAACTTTTAATAACAATTTAAAATTCCAAAACCATTTTAGTATTATACGAATATAATACAAGAAATCTGAACTTATATAATATCAGAAACTCATTTCGATGGAACTAAGAAAAATTTTCAATAATTTTAATTCAATTATCAAATAATTTTTTTGCACCCAAGTGCTAAATCCACTGGGATCTATAATTATAGTGAGTTCAATTCAAATTTTTTTTACAGGGAATAGTCAATATGCATGGACATTTTCCTATACACAACTTGAGAGTTACATTTCCTTTATAAATCGATAGTTTTGGTGAATGTCACTCAACAGTCACTTTTTAGCATGCTATTTGGAATTCAACTAGAACTTAAAACCATGGTTCGCAATTGACTAAACAGCAAGTGATTTGGTTGATTGCAATTCTAAGGTTATTTTTTGCAACTAGGACTAATGGTTCAAGTGGGGAATTGAATCCAAATTTCTAAATTGAATTATACAGCCCTAAACTTTTAGATGCTAGATTTGATATTAACACAAATTGATCGAAGATATTGGAAGTTATAGAAAATCTAAGCATTCGTTAAAATTGCTATATACTATTTAATTCACAAAATGCACCTGAAAATTCTTTTAAACGTTTTAAAACAACAATACTTTCTCACTGTCATTAGCTTTGATATCAGTTCATGTACTCAAATATTAATTGATTTCTTTATCGATACTATCGACCTATAAAGTGGAAATCGAACTACAAACATCAGCACCCAAAGAGAGAATCAATGGTTGGTTCGTAACTTAACGATCATTTCTTGCACACGAAGGCTAATTAGACTGAAACTTACGGATTAAAGTGAATTCCGAACTTCTAGAAACATGTAAGGTGGGATTCGAACCCACGAACTGTTAAGCCGAAAGCAAGAGCGTTAACCATTCGGCTACCAGCTCGGCAAGTGAGAGTCAAACGCATAAACTGCTGCATTTATGTCATTTATCCAATTATTGGTTAGCTGGTTGCTCAAAGTACACTAGAGCCATCGTACACATCACTTCCTTTACATGAGAGTATATTGTGATTTGTTTGTTAATCGAAAATAATTTTTTTGCCCCCAAGTGCTAATTTCACTGGGTTGGTTGGGTTTCATGGCGCAAGATCCAAGAAAGGACATGCTGCCAAATTTCACTGGGATCTATAATTATAATGAGTTCCAAACCACAATAAAATCCACTCAAGAAGTGGGAATCGAACTCATGAGTTGAAGATCAAACCATTTAGCTACTAGTCTACCTGTAAGCAAATGGAAATGAGTAAAATATATACTCGTAATAATATACATGAAAATATAATTCTTAAATTTTCTCAACATCATTCCCTTTTGCACAATTTTATTGAAAAACACATTATGCTGAAGACTTTGTGTGGCAATGGAATCAATACTATCAATAGTGAATATTAATTTTAAAAAAATATTTCATTTATATATTCTAACTTATATTAATGAATTTTTATTTTCAAAAATTTGGTCACAACTGAAACTAATACGTGGTACGTTACTGTTAAAAAAACTATGCGCGTATATTTTAAAAATTGCATTCATATAAATCTCTTTCGAAAAATTATAAAATACATTATTTCTAAGCAAATGTCCGATTTTTATAAAGAAAAAATATACACGTATATAACTGCATATTATTTTTTTCAGTGCACAAATCATGAACTGCCAGAATTTGTCTAAATATTCCAGAATAGAATCAAGGATGAAACCAAGATAATGTGCCTTATTTCTAACATTTATGTGAAATAAAAAAAATACTATTAGAAAAATATGCAAAATATAAAAATAACACGAAACTCATGTCTAATTTAATACAGCAGCTATATTTACATTTGAAATTTAACTCATGATACTTTAATAAATTTCCACGTGTTAAACTTCACTAACTTAAACATTTATAATATACGATAAATTATTTGCAATATTCTAAAGTAATTAGCAACTTAAACATTTTGCATAAAACAACATTACTTTTTATTACATACATACATCTCCTTAAGAGAAAAATGATTGAAAGACTTTTAATATTTAACTCTGAATGAATTGCTGTAAAATTTCTAATTATCGTATGACAGTCAGAATTATGCGATTGCCAAATTATGCAGTTATCTAGCACGCAAAAGTTTTTAAAAAAAAAAAAAAAAGAAAAGAAAAAATGCAAAGAGAAATGAGCGCATGAGCGAGTTCGATCAGCCACTCTTAGGAAAGGCTGTAGAAAGTTCCGGTAAGCACAAATCTTTTCTTATCCCTTTTTTAACACGTTGAAAAAATAAATATAACCCTCTTTCATACCGCATAAAATAACTTCTGGCTTTTGACAGGAACTTTCCAAAATAACTTTCGACCAAGTAATGGTCTTCTAGTGGCAAGCGAGATGATATACCATTCCTTTTAATTTGAATTTATTTATATAAAATTCTTTTTATAAAAAAGTTAATGCCAGAAATACAAAAACTAATGAATAAATATATTTATCAATTTTGTAAAATGAGTACATAAACAATATTTATATACTAAATTCATAAGCACTAAATATTTTGGATGTAAATGTAATTATAAATTTACGTTTAAATATTTAATGCTAATGTATTGAATTTATAAAAAATTCTAAAGCAATACATTTGTTATTTACAAAAGTTCATAATTATTTATTGAAATCTATATTCTAATTCTAAGATCTGAAATTGATATTCGTATATCATGGTTCCATTAGAATTGTATAATACGTTATGAATGCGGTCGAAAAACTAAGGTTACTTTTTGGACACAAGGGATTATTCATCAGGATATACATTTGGAAATGAATGCTGAACTGTTACAAGTAACCTGTAAATGTGAAGAAAAACATACATTTAAAATATTCAGCTAAATACCAGGGCACGCACCATTTTGCTGCCAATTTTGAAAATAATTTGGTTTGTGATCAATTTTTGAGCACGAAAGGCAATTCGATAAAGATAAGGTTTCCAAACTACTCGCCAAACAACTCACACCCGAGGTGAAAATTGAAACTAACAAGTGAAAATGGTTCCAAAATCAATAATATGCCTAATTTCAGAATATAAGCAAATGGATCGCTTTGGAAGAAAAAATAGGGGAACATACGAAAATTAACAGTAACCAGGAAATGGATTCAAATTCCAAGGTTCAAAATTTGTATATTTTAACGTCGCCGTTTAGACTTTTTTTTTCTCTTACCGTTTTGTTCTGGTATCGTTGAACATTATACAAAAGATCGGAGCACTAATTTCTCTCTTTGTTAATTTTACATGAATGAACGCTAATTCGGTTAACTCATCAATATGTGAATGCAATCAGAAGTAAAATAATTTTCCTCTGGTTTTCAAATAAAATGTGACCAAGCGCGAAGATTTATTGGCAATGTAAAGTCATGAGTTTTAATGGTAGAAAGATCGCTCTAAACTATCTTCCTGGTTTGGTCATTTATTTCATATGAGAACTAATCTACAGTTAAAAGTGAATTCCGGACTGTTACAAACATTCACAACCGTGAAGATGGATCTTGCGAATATATAGAATAAGCATACTTCACAAAATAAATTTAATAAGATTTACAACACATTTAAGAATATAGAACGTATTATCATTTGACTCAGCAAAACTATTTGAAGAAAATATATCCAATACATATAAGGAGATACTCTAAAACATAAAAATAAAATACTCACTCTGGAACTTACAAATCTTCCAAAAAATAGTCCTATTGTTTAGATATACGTGAAAATAAAACGATATACGTGAAAATAGATTACGTGAAAATAAAACTCAGCATTTTGCAAATTACTCTGATATTTTGTTACATGGTGTTTTTTTATCATTTATTTGCACACAATGTCTTGCATAAAAGAAAAGAATTCGAATGTTTAGGAGTTATCCTGAATGCGATTTGCATGTTTCTTTATAATCTACCCTTGAGCGACGGATAACTTTTCATAGACAGTACTTACCACTCACCACCTTTTGATTTTCTTTAAAGAAAAAATAAATTATTGCTTACACAGCAAACTTAAGTTTAAAGAAAGATTTATGAAGATTACTAATTTAAGGTTTTTTTATCAACGTTCGTTATAAAATACGAATTTCAATTAGTAATTTTAATGTCTTTTCATTGAAAATTAAATTTTTAAAAATTAAAAAATAGTTATAGGAATACCTTTGTTAAGTTAAAAAAATTTATTGTAAAAATATTAACTTGTAGAAACATCAGCATTTTGAGTTAATATTGAAAATATTTTAACTATATTTATGAAATAAAAATAATTCATATAAAAAGCTTAACAAATAATAGTTTATTTAATAATGCATTTTTTAGTTTTATTTAATTCTGATTATATTCAAAAATTGAATAATGCTAACAAAATTTAATTTTTTAAATAATAAATTCATAAATTATTTTAAAATATTGTACTACAATTAACTCACAAAAATGCATTAATTAGATAAAATCTTAATTATCGTTAGAAAATCCACAATGAAAATTGTTAATTAAAAAAATAAAACTATTCAATTTTGGAAAAACAAACAAGAGCAAAAATTAAAATATATGTATGAAACATTTCTCTTAATATTTATTGAAAAATTATTTTAGTAAGAAATATTTAACATATGAAAATATAATTTCTATCTGAAAAATAGATTTATAAATAGTACCAATGTAACTGTTTCCCCCATGTTGTTTAAGATTAAATTTAATTATTTCAAAGACTTAATTGTTTTCTAAATAATTATAGCAGTTCTTTTATTTGAAAAATTTCAGATCATGCAGATAAAGCCAACATACAGGAGAGATAGAAGAGAGTAGAATAAATATTTATGAATAAAAAATTTCTAAAAAATAAAAAAGATTTACATTTTTAAATACTATAAAATTAACTACAACAAATTATTCCTAAGATTTTTTAATTTTAGACATTTTAAATTGCCTTAATTTATAAAGTTTAAATAGTATTTAAATTTATAAAAATATATGACTTTGTTTAAAAAATAAACAAGTAACAAATATGTGAAATATATATATCATTCAAAGTTACTACAAAGTTAAATCAAAAACACTGGAAAATTCCACATGTTAATGTTTTAATAATAATTATTAATTAGTTAAAATAACTGTTATAAGACATTTAAAACAAATACTATTTCATAGTATTTATTCAATGTCTTACACTTTAGTTTTCTTAAATGAAATACTTTAAAAATTTAAACACATTAAGATCTAAGCTATTTGGACAAAATACTAATCTTCTGCTAAAAATAATTAATATAATAAATTAATTAAAATAGCTTGTTTAATTTCCCAACTTTTTTACTGTTTTAGATCAGCAATTCTATCTTCTTGCATATACACAATTTTAATTGTAATAACTCTTTCTTGAAAATTTAATCTATAATTAAGTGAATACATAACCATTATCTTCAACTGATTTTCATTAAGTATTTTTTAAAAATGACTGAAGAAACATGGCATATGAAAGTTTAATCTGAGATAAAATCATTTCATCTTGTGATAAGATTTATATTCAATGATTGTTTCCATATATTTAAATTCTAATACTAATGTAAGAAATTGATTATGACTACTCAAGGAATTATAAATAAAGGAACATGGCTCTCAGCTAGAAACCTTGCACATAAAATATCAAAGCAGAGATATTTTTGAACTCAAATCTGAAGTTTTTGGGAAGCTTAATAAAAACTAGGGAGCAATAATTATGGAAAAGTGTCACAAATACATTACTTTTCCAAAAATGTATATAAAAATTTACTTTTCAAGAAACAAAATATCATATACACAATGTATAAAAATGTGTGATACAATTAAAACATAGTTATAATCTAATTTTCAGCCAGGAAATTTCAAAAATACCTTACAGATGATTTTTTATAACTATATGAAATAAAAAAAATCTTCAATTTACTTAAAATCAATACTTAATATTCAAATTTAAAAATTTGAATATTAAGTAATGAAAAGAAACATTATTGTAACAAAAACAAATGACTGGGAAATCTAATTATAATCAATATTTATAATGAAAAATAGTTTTTAAAAATTTTGAACTAAATATAGTTACTATAACTTTTCATTTGTTCTCTTTAAAGTAAAATAAATAACTATCAAGCAAATTTTGAGGAATCAAACATGTTATCTTTGTCTATTGCAGAAAAATATAAACACAAGAATAATGGATTGGAAAATTGTTTATTAGTTTATATAGTATTGCATTTACAATTTATCGATAAAAAACGAGTAAATTTGATGTTTATAAATAAATTTAATATGCATGTGAATATTTAAATCTTGTATGTGCTGAGAGTATAAGTTATAAGTATATATAATAATATAGTGTATTTTATAATTATATGATTATAATTTAAAAAATAAAATGATAAATATTAAAACAACATGCGTTAAGATTATACTCACACTTTATCCCGTTTTTCAAGTCCCGAAACGGGGTAAGTCTCATACTTTCCAATGTGAATCCATCTACTTCTATTAGATGTTTCTTTGAAGATGCACAGCTGCGATGTGGCGCTGAGCATCGCATGCTGTGCGGCGTTGATTTCGATGTCCCCCGACGAACCGTCAATACGCGTGATCGGAACATCTTTCAAAACAAAGTAACTCTCGTTGCATGGGCTGCCGGTAGAGCCCTGTTCGCTAGTGAAAGCTAAAAACGTATCAGAACGTAGGTCAACTCCTTCCAAATGGATATTGGAAGTTCTCGTTTTGTTTACATGTTTAAGGTGATGAGTAGTGACGAGTATTCTAGCGGGTTTCGTCGGATGAGGCTGCGCGTGTCCTGAATGTCCAGTATACGCAGAGACCACGAGAAACATGCAAACGAACAAAATATTTCCGGGTTTGTACCACCCGAAACGAGCCATGTTACAATGAGAGCCATTCCGTTCGAGCAGACAGCTGGATGAATTGAGCATAAACACGACGGCAGCGGTCCCTAGTGGTAGAAGAGGAGAGCGATGCGATTGGCTGGCTCTTGTGACGTCGCCGTAATAGATTTGCGCAAGTTTTGTTTTACTTTTTTTGCTTTACTGCAGTTCGCGATTCTTGAACTTCTACTTTGTGAAGGCACTTCGATTACGGAAAAGGAATTTAATTCTTCATAACAGAGATTGTTGAAGAAGTTTTTTAAGGAAGTAAAATGCTGACAGTGTTATATTTTCGTCTTTCAGTTTCTTCATATTTTTTCAACTTTTGCTAAGAATTAAATATATTGGTGGTAAAAAATTTCGAATTTTTTTACAAATGAAGTAATTTTTTATTGACGTATTTCATAATCTATTTATTTATAGTAATGCGAGAAAAAATATGTAAAGAAAATCCAACTTTTAAATAAACTATAAGAAAAAGTAAAAAAAAAAAATTAACTTTTTCTTAGATATATTTGGATATTACATTAGATTATAAATTTCATAATATGCAACATTTTTCAGTTTTAATGAAAAAAGAATTAAATATAAGTTCTAAAAATTGCTTAGCACCTTTAAGAAGATGCAACCATGTAATCATTAAAATCTGCTATCTAATGTATTTTGTTAAAAGTAATATCAAAGCTTTTTTTTTTATTTCCAATGCAGCAGGCAATTACAGACTTTATCCTTATGCCTTTCAGAGATTAAAGAAACAAAACAAATTAAGAATACTTAAAACATTAAAAGCTCTAAAAACATAAAATCAGGTTGGCGAACTGTTCAGAGTCTAGCCTCCCAATATCGGGAGTAGATACAGCTCACAGTTAGAGCAGAGCAAACGAGGATATGGTTATATCAAAGCTTACTAAAAATTATCTTTTAGAAGGTGAATATATAAAAGCCTAGTAAAAAATAGTCTACAGAAATAGAGTTAGGGGTTAAATACATTATCAAATTTAATGGCAATAATCTAAAATATTGATAAATATGAAATTTTTTATTTTAGGTTAAAAATATTATAAATAATTATGTGTAAATGTATATTTAAATTTAAAATATATTACTTGTTAAATAAAAAAAACAAATAAAAATTATCTTTTAATATATTTTTCCTACAATGGTTAGATACTTTGCTTTAAGTAAATGTGATATAATTCCCCAGGCTGTTATCACAATTTCATCATTCAAAATATTTTTCTATGAAATCACTTCATCAAAAAACAACCTATGGAGGTATTTCACTATAATTAAAAATTGCAATAAAACAATCTGTAAAACTAAATATAATTACTTATCAATGCTTTTAGATTAGATTTCCCTGAACAAAACATATTCGTTTATAGAACTCTCCATTTTCCTCAATACTGTCAAGTCATATTATGAAGAAGTGAAGATATAAAAAATCATTGTACAGTAAAAACTAGCACATTGTGCAGTAAAACCCAGAAGTTGTGATGGAATTTTCGATTTTAAGAGTTAATAAGCATAAACTCCGTTCAAATATATAAAAGTGAATAAATTTCTATATTTCCTCAAAATTTACACACACGCATTTTAATTAAATCTTTTCTCTCTAAAAATTAGAGGTTTTAGATATTTCCCGCATTGTGATAAAAAAATGTTATATATTACGATAAAAATCTAGAGATATTATATTTTTAATATTTTGTTACCTTTCTCTGCAATACATATTAAGGTAAATATTTTACTTATAGTAAACTTATAGTTTCAATAGATTTATTCAAACGAAGCATAGCGAAGCTGGTACATTAAATTAATTTTATATAAAGAAATATCCTAAATATAAATAAGAGAAAATTATTTAACAATTCTTTACAATATTTTTAATTTAAAATTATACATTTGCAACAAGAAAAAATGGACTGTTGACGTTTCTCTATTTGAGTGTCTTTGATTTACCCATCTCTTTGGCCATGCTTGTTTCATTTTTAAAATCTGAACATAAATGAGTAGTATAGATTTCAACAAATGGTCATTCAACGACAGTCTTAAAACGGTTTCTGGCTATTTGTTACGATGTGCCAAAAATATTCTATAATGTGACTGAAACTAAATTTAGTTATAATTGAATTAAATAAAAATATTATTTAGCTCAAAAATAAATTCTTATAACTGTAAAAATACGCACAAATGTAACTAATTTTAATATTCCCGGAATGCATATGAGATAAAAGTATGTTAACAAATCTAGCAAGAATTTTCTACTTTTGACTCATTTTATAATCTGACAAGCTTTCGTAAAAATATGAGCGATAGAAAACTTTGGATTTTTCTTTTTCTTTTTTATGACGCTACAAAATTTTCAACTATCAAAATGAGAAAAAACGGTGAAAAGTAGCTTAATGGCATATGATAAGAAGTGAGAAAAGTAGCGGCATGAACAAGACTACGATATTAGTAGATATTTCTGGTAAAATAAAGATGTAAAATGTGGTCGAAAATCCAGAGTAATCAAAATTTCATCCTAATTCCATCCATTGTCACTCTCTATATGAGATTAGGAGAGAACTTAAATGCAGACTCTCAGAATTGTCATGAAGCCAATTCTTTCTAAGAGCGTTTGAAAAAAAGGCATATTTGAAACCATTTTACAAACGTAAAAAATTTGAAATCCCTCAAAATAATATCGAGGTACTGTTTCTTTATGAATTTTCTCCAAAGAATTTTTTAAAGAAATTTCTCGTATATTCGTTAATTTTGTTTTCATTCGACTGGTAATAGTTGATTTGTGCTTCTTTCTCCTTCTTATAGTTTGATTGGTAATCGAAAGAAACAGAGAAACATGATGTTCTGAGGCTGGAATTTCCATTAAAACAAAGGAACCATGTACTTCTTTAAAACACAAATTTTGAAGACATTAATTATAAGGTTAGAAATATTTATTTCAGGAAGTGGAAATGAATGGAACGTATGAATGGAAAGGCTTACCATTCCCTAGTGTTAGTAAGCTCTCGTCAAAGCGAAAAGCCCCAAGTTCGATTCTTGTCATTGTTGACCAAGGGAGATCGATGTTGAGCTTCTACCTTCTTCACGCACATTTTTCGAGATGGATGTGTCGGAATTTTCCTGGTTTTATGCCTTGCGACACACGAATACAGCCAGTTATTTCAAAATTTCTTCCAAAAGGCAACTAACGCGGTTGATGTTAATAAGTGCCATAGAATAGCCTTAGTCCTTATAAGGCATTTACACTGGTAGGCTGTTCACTGCGTGGCATCAAAGTACATTATATTAAAACATGCTATATATATATATATATATATATATATATATATTACTTTAAGTGCAAAGGTTTTGGGTAAATATTTCTCTTTTAACAAAACAATGCAGATATTAATATCTCACAGAACTATGGCTAACTAATGAATGAAAGTACTTGATTCTTTCTGAACTTAAATCTACTTTCGAATCTTGTATATACATATAAGATATTTTTAATAACAGAAGTTAATACTTTTTACATAACTTATTTTAGGTGCAAAAAAAAAATTATATTTAAGCAACTTTAAAACAATTTTCAGTAACATGCATGTTCATTTTTTCAAATATTTATGATGGTATACTTATGCCTACATGTGTATTTATAATATTGTGTATTTATAAAATTGACCACATTTTATTTTTCAATCGTGAATAGAAAAATAAATATTTTTGCAAAATATAATGGTGTTATTTAACATTATATCCTAGAACAAATATATATGCAATACTGTTGCATATTCCAGAATTTGATTTCTTAAAACAAATTACAGGAATCTGTTTTTCGGTAGACAACATTGCATAATGCATGACTTTCAGAAAAGGTTTTGGTAAGGAATGAAAAATGTAAATTGATAAGAATTTTATCGTAGGTTGATTTAAAATATTAAAGCTAAATTTATACTGTATTATTAAGTTGGATTTCAATTGAGTTGATTGTATTCTTTTGGACCACATATGTCTCAAACTCCATAATAAATGCTTGGAATGATTCAAAGAAATATTTTCTAATTCTTTTCAGATAAGAATTAAAGCTTGATTACACGAGTTGATTTTAAAATACTTTTCATCAAATTAATTTTGTAGTATCAAGAGCGCCATTTTAATAAAATAAATAATATTTTATTAAAATCATATAATTTTTACTTCAGTACTAGAGTTATTTAAGTCTCCTAAGCTGCGAAACTAAATGAAAGTTCAATAATCAAATTCCTAAGACATTTTAAAAGGGCTTTTAAAATGAAGATTCTTACCAAGAAATGACACATAAGCTGACTAAATGGAGTTAGTGAACTTGTTAGGTGTTTAATATATGTACTTAAAAAGTCTCAAGAATGCACATTAAATTTAAATAAATTACCAAAATTACCATCTTTGAATTAATAATAAAATTAGTTTAATAGGAAAAATATTTCATTAGTATTTAAAAATGAAAAAAATTTAAAAATATGGGAAAAATATGAAATGCGATTTTTAGTACCTATATATTGTAACGAAAAATCGATTGATAGAAAATTTCATGAGAAAATTTTGGGATATTTTAATGAGATTGCGTGTTTTCCGTGAATATTAAAGTAAAATATATTACTCATACTAATACTTTTAGCTATGTAACAGCTTACTTGAAAATATAAATCATTTTTATTTTTAAAAAGTGATTCATACGTTCATTTTACAATATTAGATTGTCTTTTAATTTTTTGGAAAAATCACAGTGACTCAAAGAATATTTTTATCTGGAGAGATCATGATCATGATGACAGGTAAATAAGTTTATTAAATGGTTAAACTGCAATGAGAGAGAACAAAATATTAATCAGAAATGTATAAATGGAGGATATAGAACAAGAAACAATTAACTTTGAAAAGTCAATGAACCCTGGAATAAAATGTTCTTAAAAATTGACTAAAATGCTTGAAATGACTTGCGGTTTTACAGAAGCTATAAAAATCTGTTAAAATAAATCCATGTTTTGTGTGTCTACTGAACTTTTGTCAGTGACGCAAATCGGAACAAATACACGAAATGGAATAAAATTTATATCAGAATATTGGTTTCTGGCTATCTTTTTAAACATAGGCTATGTTTCATTTCGAAAATTTAATGACAACGTTTATAATAATTTAAACTGTAATGAACGCTGAATTGAATTTAGTATAAACTTGTTAATGCTACGATGCACATCTTTACGGAATCTTCGCGCTTCAAGAATCAATAATATCATTCTTTCCTCATTTCAAAATATTATCTGCGCGTAACTCTGAATAAAGAAAAATTTGTATGGCATCGGTTCCTTCTCTTTTTCCTACATTTCTACAGTGTAATTTTTTTAAAGAAGCTGAAAATATTTACTTATTTTTCAGATTTTGGAAAAGAATTATTGTTGCCCATTGCTGCGAACATTTTTTCGATTTTCCCATTAAGCCACCTATTAAAAATACATTAGAACGCGAATGAAAAATTTACCGACTTTAATAGTCCATAAATAAAGATAATATATTGTTAAGTGTTCTATAGAACACATACAGAAGTATATGTGTGTATAGTGTTCATCATGTCTTATTAATTCATTAAACTACATGTTTAAAAAGAACAGCGTTTTAAAATAACTTTGTAAAGCGTTTGATGTAAAACGTAACGTATGTGATAATGTCGATGAAAAAAGAAAACAAGAAAACGTGCGTCTAAAGCAGGAATAATGCTAAAAAACGATGAAATTTTTTACCTTCCCTTATAAGGTTAGATAATCAAAATGTATGTTTGACTTCTCATTCACTAAAACCTTCTTCTCCTTGTAACACGTGGATTTAAGCTCCTATGAAGTATGTTCTATATAATTTACAGCTATCCTAAGCATATTTCGTGGTTTAAGCTCAATCAAATTCATTTTAAATTAAAGTATTGTTTCATTTATTCATCCACACCCGGCCTTCATTGTATTGTCTCAACCATAAATGGCAGTGACTCATAATTAAATTTAACTAAGTAATGCGAAATTTAATAAAATTCTGTTTGACAACTGTTAAGTATTTTGCCACCGGATGGATGATTGCCTTGAAGAATTTTGAGAAGCATTTGAATATCTACAGTATTCAGGAATATCTACAGTTAAATGCATTGGTAATGGTCAAATTCATGTGTTGTAAGAAAGAAAACCCTTAATACTTTCAAAACCCATCCGATAAATGTGTATGTCGAAATCAGAAGAATAAAATCCTTTTCCCTTTAATTTAGAGATTCTGGTAACGAACTCGGGTAAATTTTATAAATATCGGGTAAATTAATTTTCGGGAGCTTTTACTGCAAAAAACCAAATTTTCCCACTAGGCTAAGGTCAGAACTAAATATCACTTACAGAAATAATTGTTGTAATACTAACCTTAATGATTTTGTCGATCAAAACTACTAAATGCAAAAGAAAAAAATTCGAGTGAAATACAAAAGAGTTGGAAAATGTAAAAAATGAGAACATTTTGAACAAATACTCTTCTTTAATGTTTGATCTTCGTAAATTTAACTTCCTAATCAAAAAAAGCTATAAATTTGATACATATTTAAAGAAATCTTTGTAATTTATTAAGCTATATAGTTCGAAAAAATTTCTGAAATAAAGTAATGCAAAGACACATTCAAATATGATAATGCACCAAGAAAAGTATAATTTTTTTCCTTTCTAAAGTGTGTTTTCTTTCCTCTCCCAACTGGCGCAGCTTGTCCTTTTTGGTCCTTGCGCCATAAAACCCAACCAAAACAAAAACTTTCCTCTCCCAAAGCAAGGAAATCAATTTTAAATTACTTTTAACATAAAAATAAGCTATAATGTTATATCATACAGAGGAAAAAATATTTCCAACCCGATTCTAAGAAAATGTTACAAATATTAGCCTTTAATTCTGACTCTCTCTAATTTTAACATTCTTAACTTTTCATTAAAAAGTTTAAGAAATTCTCCGTACACATATACAGTAATACAGAAAATTTAGAAACAAGAGTTTTATATAGAAAAAATATTATATTATAGGTAGTTATCAAAGTAAGGAAAACACCTGTGAATAAAAGTGATGTTTCTAATGTGTTTCGCAAGCATTAAAATATAATAGCAGCTACGAATTTTTTTTATAAATATTGAATACATTCTGGTGTAGCTATATGTCCTAGCTTTTGTAATAAATTTTTTTCAAAAGTATAAGATGTCAGACCTCTCAGATTTTCAGAGGCTAAATTGTAGGAGCCCGTTTAACTAACGCAAGTGTCACCAAAACTTCCTAATTTTAAGATGTTCAAGAAGTATGGTTTATAAAGTCATGACACCATACACACAAAATGGTAAGACAAACTCGGCGAATCAAAATTGTGGACGGAAAGATAATCTTAGTGACAGAGACTAACGGATATTGAAGTGAATTGTAATGCATAAAAAGTGAACAATGTCAGCAAAAGTGACCACAGAGCTTAATCAGTTTTGGATTCTCCAGTGTCAATAATTGCAGCTAGAAAGCATCTTTATGAACAAAACATTTACAGCAAAACAATAATTCCCTAGCCACTGATCACAGATATTTATTTATTCCGAACGTCATCTACAGCGGTGTCACTCTCAATAAATCTGGTCGATTAAAAAGTGAAAGAATACAATATGATCTGAATAATCATCTTTCACACTTTTCCCAAGAACAGGATAGATTCGAACAGAACAGGTTTCGTTTGGGAAACATCTGCACAAGCACATGACGTGATTGTCTTCTTCCAATTGAAAAACGTGGATGTGGATCTGTCATGATATGAGCAGCCATGTTATAGCTTTTTTGGATCAATAGTAATCCTGAAAGGTAGATCACTGGAGAAAAGTATAGAGTAATTTTAGCTGATCAGATTGATCTTATGATGCAGTTTATTTTCGTGCAGGAGAAGAAATTTTTCAGGATAATAATACACCTATTAAAAGAGCAGAACTTGTCTAATCATTTTTAGACAATAAGAGATGATAAAGTTAAATATCTACATTGTCCCGCACAGTCACCCGACCGCAATATAATTGTATTACCATGGTTTATTTATAAGAGTGTTCTACTCCGAACTGATATTCTCCATTGTTATCTATCCCAGAACTTTCACAATATCTCCATGAAGAATGGTACAATATCATTATTCATCAGTTGTATGAATAGTTTTTTTGGCTAATACAAGCTATATTACATGGCTAAGGCAGTCGTATACCATACTAATAAAGGATTCTTTATAAACCTAAAGTGTTTCCATTATTTTGATAACCACATGTATTTTTATATAACAAAATCAACTGAACTTAGAAATGCATTGTAAAATTTAGTTACTTATACAGAAGAAATCTTTTAAAATGATTAAAGTAAATGCTATGACAAAAGATTGTAATATTTTTTAGTATCAGATTGGAAGATAAATATATGAAGGAAAAAAGTTGAATGCCGGAAGAAACTTTTGACAAGGTATATTGATATAATATGCTGAGTAATGTATCTGAACAGACATTTGGTTCTGACGCCTTCATATACCGTTTGCTTATAATGGATATCAATTAATTTGTGATAACCCGAGTGAATGAAAGGAATATATAAAAAATGCTGAATATTAGTATTTAAACAATAATTTCACAGCAAAAATAAAAAAGAAGTATGCATAGAATGCGAAGAAATATATAACATTTGTAAATTTTTCATGCTACTTAGAGAAACAACAAAAAATTCCAGTTTATATTCAAAATCAAGAAAATTTTCAGATTTGGTACATTATTTATTTACAGATTTTTATGAAATTTGATCTGAGATTGATTTAAGAAAAATTTTTATCAACAATATTACATTATCGTTCGTAATTCTCAGAGGAACCGGAATGTATGTATCAGTGGTTACAGAATCGAACAAAAAAGCAATTAATAAAAGTATAGTTTACTTTACATGTTAACACTCCACAAATTTTGATTTCATGTGCTAGTAAGGTAGTTTATGAGTTCTTATGGTACAATTAGTCTCACTCATTCAAGTTTTTAAGCTCTAGCTGGTTCAAGGATTAAATTCTGAACGGCAGCGAGTCACAGCAACCCAAAAACATGTCCTATAGAATTGAATTCTTGTAAACACATGTAACAATTCAACCTGTGAATATTTTCACTTGCCAGAAAATCGTCGACTAGATGAGGTTTATTTGATATTGCGTTATTATCGATTAAAATGAATTCGTGGTAAATTAGGATGCAGATAACTTGTGTGTGTGAATATAATGTGTTTCAAGATTTCAACCCTATTTCTCACATCAGTCGCAACGCCACATTCCAAGACAAGCATCAGAGTTTAATCATCAAACTTGGCCCTTGCTCAGGCCATCGAACTTTGAATTCCATAATCGTCCACACCTCAGACATCGAAGAGCGAATAGTGAATCCCTAGTTCTCTTCCTATAAAAATGCGTTTAAAATTAATGATTAGTTTGAACCACGGTACAATCAGTAAAAAGATCGATTGCCTAATGATTAAATAGTGCTTTAATTTGATTGATCTCTATACCATTATAACAAGATTTTCTTGTTCACAGAAGTGAGGGAAACGCACACAGCTGGTATTTTTGCATATAGCTCATAAGTCCTTCTCGAAACAATAATCCTTGGAATTCGGCTTCCTGCAGCCATATATAAGTCATCCGAGAGCCGAGAAGCTGTAGTATGTTACGCCTCGCATTAATAGAAAAATAGCGATTTTCTTTGGCTATTATAGGTCTTGGTTGAATTTGCTAGGCTTTCTGCCTAAAATTACGATGTACTGAAATTGGTTTCATAAGTAAAGCACAACGCCGAGTTTTACGTCTAACATCCTACAAATCTGGTCTGAGACTAGCCTGCTTCTAGTCTATCGATGTGATTCGTCTTACTCCTATCATTTAAATATTAGTGGTTACTTATTCTTAATCGCCTTGAAATTCAATCGATTGAGGAAAAAATACCGTTGAATATCCGCAAGGGAGCGAAATGCGGAATATGCTATACAGTCTTCCAAAACCTCTCCCTATACTCGTTCCGTTCACCGCATATGTAGTTGCTTATTCAATCCGAAAACAATTGTATTACAAATCATACACATTCTCTAGATTTTGTACATTAGTTTATACATCGATTTTTATAAATGACAAATGTTGAAAATTTTCAAGAAATAAATTTAGAAATATGGTCTGAAAATATTGAGATGGAGAAGTGGTAAACAAAAAAATATTACATACAGGGATCTTAGTAAAAAAAATTCTAAATTTGTATTACCTGTAATTTAACTTCTTTTATAATTTATCCTTTATTTTTATTCAAAAATTTTCTAAATTTTTAACTATTAAAGTTTTGAAAAATATTGCAAATTTGTAAAAAATAATATATTTTTTGACTTTGAAAGTTTGCCGAATATTCTTTATGGTAGCAAATTGTAATATTTAAAAATATTTTTTTAAGGGAGATAAATTATACAAAATTATTATGAAATCCAGGTTATAAATCTGCCTGACGCAACAAATTGATTAATTACTCTTTAAACAATCACTAAATATCCTAATTGTCAGGTAATCTGTTAAATGTACTTTTCATTGAAAGTCACTGAAAAATAAAATTTATTAAGTAACCGGACTTAATTATGCTACATTAACTGAAACACACCACGAAAAAAAGGAAAGAATCATATTTTAATAACCCAAATATGTGAAATATTATACTCACAAATAATCATATTATTTATATTTGTCATCAAACAGGAAATAGTGATTCAAATAAATCTGATATAAATGTGTCATCGAAATTGAATTTTTTTAAGCCAAATATTTCGGTTTTCTAATGTTGCCTAATATACGACAGAAGCTGGATTTCAGTCATTCTTATATACCTTTTATGGTATTGAAATCTCAATATCAGGAAGCTTTTGAAAAGTGATTTTTTTTACATAATAAGAAACTACGCATTTATTTATGAGCTTCAAAAAATATCTTGATTGGTAATTTTCAGTATTCCATTAGTGTAAAAATTAAAATAATGGTTATCAGGAAATTTCAAATCAAAATTTTAAGCAAAATTTATGTTAATTTAGTAGATTTGTATCATGCAAAAAATTAGTACACCCCAGGACATTTAGATTGCAATACCATGAAAAGCACGTGAGAACTGTGAATGAAGTATTAACAAGTGTGTTAGTTGCAATCAATATATGCAATAGATTAAAGTTTATCTTCGAACAAACAACTTATTGCTAAAAAGTCATAAAGGAAAAAAATGGTAAATCCATTTTGTTGCGCTGTTTTAAAACAAACGCAGAATGAGACACGTTCTAGAATTATGATACATTAAAATTATTAAAATTCTGAACTATTTCTAACCATATACAGAAATTTTTTTTCTCTAAATCAGCCAAGTAATTATGTCCTCTAATACCCTTATGGATATAGAGATTTGGTTATTAACTTGATAGAAAATGACACCTGATAATCTCGTCAGGGAATGAAACAACAAATTGCCAAAGATGATCTTATCATTCCACTAAGCTGTTTCGTTCAAATCACATATAGGGGTACTGGGAAATCCAATATACTGTATTCCAGGTGTTTTAATAGTGCATAGTAAGAAAGGCAAGACTGTTTTTCTGGAAAAGTGGACTTTTTTTAGCTTTCGATTGTGAATGTTCCATTAAAAAAAACTACATATATCTGCCATGGAGAGGAAATATCTAATTAGGTCGACTAATCACGTAATTTCATTGCTGAACAAAATGTTTGCCCTAGAACATTTTTCCCGTAAAAGCTAAAATTATTGTGACTCATCTTTATTGCTTAACAATATTTCATTAAATATTTTTGATTTATCAACAAAGAATATGGAATCAGTAATTTAATTAGGGATTTACTTTATTTATTACAGTAAAATCTGCTTCATGAAAATTAATTAGAAAATAACTATGTACAAAATTAATAGCTTAAAATGATGAGTTATGTATTTCCAGTAATAATTGAAAACATATCTCAAGATTCAAATTATCCATAAATTTATTTTAAAAACTAATAATATATTTTTTTGTGTTGTCTACCTTTTTATATTAATTTTAATTAAAAAATTTTCTGCATATTTCTCTACACAATATAGACAGCAAAATATCGAAATTATGTAAATATTTGATCCAGTTTAAGTATGGAAATATATAATTTAAGTTTAATTCTCTCTCTCTCTCTCCTCATTAAGGTAGAATTTATTCACTCTTCTGCATCCAGGAACATTATTTAAAAAAAAATTTCAGTTATAAAAAAAGCGTAATAATATTGTAGCTAATAATATTTAACAAGAATAAGTATTAAGAATATTATAACAATATTTATTATATCAACCTACAAAGTTGTTTCTTGGCTTACACGCTTTCAATAGGATTCTAGCATTTCCATCTTTCTGTGAATTTTCTGCGAAGCATGTTGCCTCAAGGACACTGCGAAGGTCAATTCCCTTTCGAACTTTGAAGAGGGAAACAAGGGGCCTTAACAATTATTATTCTGTAGATACCCGGATGCTATGAAACGTGCTTGACATTAAACACACCTGCAAATATATTCTAGAGCATTATATCTTCTAAAATAAGGCAGCCTTGTGATAAGAGGAAAATTGTGTTTTGTTCAATCGATAAATCAATCCTTCGGCAGAAGAAAATGTGCAAATGGTGCATTTTTCTTTCAAGTGGTGGGATATCTTCTGGTAATGATGTTGAAGATAAAACGAGAGTACCAGAAATGAACTCTCCTGTCAAAGCATTTTCGATTTATTACATGGACAACTGTAGACGAAAGGGGCCTGCACTTAGGGGAAGGCTTTTGGTTGAGTTGAGGAGATAAGGAAGTACATTTTCCCATTCTTATCACGTGATATTGCAAGTAATGGAAATCTGGCACTTGATAAAAAAAATGGTGAACTTTTAACTACGAATACCTTTCTAGGCCATTTCTTGTAAATTGCGTTTCTTCACCGTAAGAATATAAATAAGACATTTTTAAGAGTTAAAAAAAGAAAAATCCATTAACGTAATAAGTACAAGAGATTACGATGCGTGTATATTGCGCGTGTATCTTGATAAAGTCAGAAAATCATTACATAACGTTTTACCAATGCAATGAAAAATCTATCACATTGCAAATATACAATATAAAGGTATCACCTTATTTCTAATAAAAATTCAGGAAAAACTGTGATATGGTGTGTAAATGTTTAAAATCAATTAATTTTAAGTCAAATATATATATATATATATATTTCTAAGGAGAAAATAAATAAGGGAGAAAAAAGGAGTACTGTGTTTACCTACTTGTTTAGTGAGCGAACTTCAAATACTAATTGCTGGTATAAACAAATGTTTAATGTTTCTTGAATAATCATTTTATATATTATAATTCAAACTTTTCCATTGTCTTTTGAGATGATTTTTTTCTCTATTTTATTGAGTTTATACATTCTTTTGAACTACAATATAATTAATTTCAAATACTTTGAGCTAATTTAACTATATAGATCGCATTAAACTAGATTTAATTAATCATAGTGTCTAAGTCATGTTTACTAAAAGTCTTACTACAGTATTCCTTGGAAATTCAAAATAAGTTATAAAAAATAATAAAATAAGTTAATGGAAATAAAAATAAAATAAAAATAAAAGCAAAATAAAAACAAAATAAATTCATGGAAAAATTCATTTTTCATTTCTCACACGGAAAAGGGAAATCGTGCTGGAAAATAAAATTTTTAATACTGTCATTGAAAATATTTAAATTCAAAGTGTTTTTCTTTAACATGACTCTTTATGACAATTAGGGTTAATTCTAGTAACTCCCATGTCCAGCTTTGGTGTTTATATCTTCAGTCACGAGTATATCACCGTGATTCTCAACTACTGTGACACGGCACTTTCTTGTGCCGCCTCATTCTTAAAGTGTGCCGACAAATTTTATAAATAATGTTTTTTTTTTCTATTTAGAGTAAAGTATGTTTAAATCAAAATAAAGAACTCTGTGAAAGAAAACTTGTTTTTACAGTTAAGTAAACATATTTTTTGACGTTAAAAACTGTTATCTTCGATAACTGTGACCTTTCATAGAGTGAAATATTTGCCAAATGTGAAAAAATTTTAAGTGTTCCCAGTATATCTACAGTTACAATTTTCTACATTTTATTCGTATAAATTCAAATTTTTAATATTGACCAACATAAAGAAGATTGAGGCTTCAATCTAGAAGACGATTGCGTGTTATTTTTACTTCCAAATATAAATAAAAAAACATTAAGATCAAATTTCAGATATTATATCATTTTACAATCAAAATTATTACCATAAACTATTTTATACAATGCATTATAGGTAAAGAAGCAACATCCAAACTTATTTTTTTCTTTGTGGGCCGCCCAATTTTGAGCTCGTTAAAAGTGTGCCATGACAAAAAAATGTTGAGAACCACTGGTATATAGAATATCAACGACTGAGAAAGCACTCCTTGTGTTTTACAAATTTTCGTTAACTTTCTGTTTATTAATTGGGGAAGATAGTAAGCGACAATACCTTTCTCATTTCATGGCTTAAAAAAATCAGTTGTATCTAATTTCAGTTTAAATTCTTATATTTTATACAATGTTTCTTCCTTCAAAATAACTTCACTTTGGGTCTTAATCAAAATATTCCATGTCTTCAATGTCAGGACATTTAAATGCTCTCGCTTTCAATATCCTTATATTAGCAGTATATCACATGAAATACTTGAATTTTCTTAAAACTATTATAATTTGCATTTATGAACTACCAGAACAACATTAATCATTGAATTAGAATAACATTTATCCAACATTTATACATGATTCCGCGGTAAGCTCGAAAAATTTGTTCGATATAAAGTTATATGTTAAGTTTATGTACCTAAATCAACCTCTTAATGTATAATTTTAAGTTAATTTCTGGTTCCTTACACATTGCTCTGTTATAGAAATATTAATTCTCTATAATGATAAATTCATTTAGTCTATTGTGTTTGAGTGCATAAAATTAATGATTAGCAATTGGGAATCAAAATTGTTTGGTAATTCAGTAATAACAAAAAGGGTGTCAATTTCATCACGTTGTAATTCTATTTTAGCTATATATGTATAATAATATTCGGTTGGTGTTACTGAGTAAATTATATAGTCGACGATAGACAGATTTTGTTGTAAGTGCAGCAAAACTGATCAGCCAGTTCTTTAGTATTTCAGGACAACTGAAATTGCCAAATTTATCCCAACCAAATTAAGACTTGTTAGGCTGTAGAGGTAATATTAATTTCAAGAAGGTGAGATGGGAGTTTTTGCTGGTAAACTGGCTACTGGAATTCACCAACATAAGTGACTATATTGGATACATATTAATAAAATAACTTCTGAACAGTTGTGCATATTGATCACTTGTGCTTAGAATGGAACAAATCAAATAAAGCAAACTGGAAGGCACAATTCAAGAAAAGGCTAAATAAAATAACTATAGTTTGGCGTCCTATAAAGCATTTTACTATTCAGTTTAATTTTCTTCTAATGATTAAAAAAGGCCAGTTCACCTCTTTAGTAAAAAGAAAATGATATTAGAAGTCATCGTTTTATTGATTTAAAGGTTTTGAAATTATATCTTTAATTATTTACATAGAAATAAGTTCGAGCTCTTCTCTATATTTTTGAGAAAAATTGAATTATATATATATATATATATATATATATATATATATATATATATATATTGGTTAAAAATAAAAATTGATTAAAAGTGAAAAGTGTTATACTTAGATTATTTTAAGGCTAATTGATAAACTTAATAAGTACAAAAATTTTCTTTGTGAAATAATATTTCAATTAAGTTAAAAGAATTATTAATGTAAATTAAGATTTTATACTTTAACGAATTACAATTTTCTCTCCCACGAGAAAAATGTATGCTTGAATAATTATAATTTTATTATGAAGAGAATTACTCGTCCTTATTTGATTGCTCATTATTTCTGTATTCGTATTCATGTACAAATCTTTCCATTTTATTTATGAAAGGCAATTTCTTTGAAGAAGAAATCTTTGAGATTCGGGGATTTGAGCTTTTAATGAGCAGAAATTTTCGTCCTCATTTTCTATATTTTTATTTGAAATAATTCAAACGACTTTCATTTAGTTTCTAAAATAAATTCACTAAAGGAATAATTTCTTTTTGGCTACTTCTTTCCTTTATATATATTAACAACAAGGCACTAAGTAGTACAGGAAACAGCCCGAGAAACATGAAATATGCTTTCTAATTGTTTCACTAAATATTTTTCATCTTCATACATTTCATAATAAACCATTTTTTTTTATCATTTAAGGCATATTTTGATGAAATATTTATGAATATATTCATTTGATAAAAACTTTCATAAAATGTTTGGCACAGGCTTAAAATATTTTCTTTTTAAATGTTTTCTTTTATATTTTCTTTAATATTTTATTTTATATTTTATTTTATATTTTCTTATAAATGTTTTCTTTTTAAATATTTTATTATAAAGAAAAATGTAATTTTTTACATTTTAAGAAGCATTCTTAATATTAACAGTTTGTAAAAAGGAACTTTGAAATGCAAATGAAAATTCAATTATTTTTAAATGCACATATTAAGTTCAAATAAAATTGTGTTAAATACTAAAATATTAAGCATTTTATGCGAATTTTTTAAAAATTTTAATACAAAGTAGGATAATATTCTACCATTAACTTGTGTCACTATAACCTTTCCCAGTAGTTTGATATTTCTTTGAGTAAAATTTCACTCGTTTGTCCGAAATGGGAGATCTTTCTACAATTAAAATACCTTCTCATTAACTACTTTAAAGAGTATGAACCAAGAATGTATGTTTCAGAAATAATGGGAAATTTCCTGATTAATTTTTTAACCAATAAAAATAGAAAGAATTTATATGTTCTTGTCAATAGAAAAGCATTAAATATTAGTATATGAACAATGGAAATAGTCCTGATGAAACAATAGAAAATATCAGAAAATGGACTAATATATAAATTGTAAATAATGAAAGAAAAAAAAAAGCTGTTAAGTTAGTGGCGAGTGATTTTCAATTTTTTTCAGAGTATTTAGTAAGATTAAAATAAAACTATTTGAAGACAATAGTTACTTTGAATGTAAGCTTGATAACTATGTTGAAAATTTTACTTTGAAAATAAATTAACTTCGTAGATACGGTTTTATATATATATATATAAAAAAAAAAAAAAAAAAAAAAAAAATCTGTGAAAAAAAAATACGCTATAGCAATGTTCATTTATTCTTTGATGACCAATATCTTTGAATACACGAAATCAAACTACTAGATGCTTATGGACTGAATCGTCTCTTAATCTGTAAATGTATCTAATATTTTATCCTTATTGTATTCATGCAAACAAGAAGGTAATGGATGTTTTTAATAATAAATTTAATTCCAAAAAAGTTACAGACTTAAGATCGAAAAGTTATTTCATAGTATCAGAAAATTGTGAAAAGAAAATTGCAAAGGAAAATTATTTTCCATCTGAATCTTTAGTTCAGCCAAACACCTCATAATTTTCAACCCCAGTCCAGTAATGAGAACGACCATTGAGCCGTCACCCTCCTCTCCCCGCCTCATCAATGGAAAAGCATTGCCAGCACGCCCTGTCACCAATCGTGAACAAAACAGAACGGATGGATCAGGTAACAAGCTGAACACCATCCGGTTTTGAGAATGACGTCATTCCCAATTAAGCCAAGAAAAGCTCACCTTATATCGAATCAAAGAACAATATCGAATATAATATAAGCTGCAGAATATTTTTTTAAAGTAATAGAATATGAGGTAACTCTCAATTTAGCTATAATTATTTCCCATAAAATGATGGCATATTCATTTCAGTTAGTGGACACCCAAAAATTAAATGTCTTGTTGCGTCAATGTGAAATCGATAGATGTATAGGAGAGAACAAAACTTAAATATTCTTTAAATTCTATTTAATAAATGTGTTATTTTAAATAACAACATACATACTGTTTAATCCGTTCGTACTTTAAATTCGTTAAAATGTATTGTTGCTAGGTTCGTGTTTGTTACCCGATGTTTGAAACAGATGCATATACATTTTTAATGCTTCATTTCAAACAATGCTGGTCAAGTTTAACCAATGGGTAATTAAAATTTATTAAATATATTGATAGCTATAATTTTATGCGTTCATTGTGTCGAAAATACGTAATTTTCTTTAAAATGCTTTTCTTAAAACATTTCCAATGCAGAAGTGAATTAAAAATATACCACGATTTCATTTCTCTTACTAATGATAGAACTTACATTAAACAAAAATTAAGTTATATATTAGAGAGAACCTCGATTTCATCAACAATCAGTTTAATTCTGTATGATTTTGATAACATTACTTATCGGTTCCAGATAACACTCTTATCTCTGCAACGATAGCACCCCTTATCTCTCCAAAAAGCATCCCTTGTTTTGTTAATAAGTTATGCAAGTATCACTAACACCATCTGAAAATTGAAGTAGATTACCATCTACTTTTAGACAAGAAGAGATATTTTGCAAAATGTTCATAAATAGTTTTGTAAGTATGATGATTAATCAATGAAATTAAAAAAAGCTTGTTATGTCAGTTTCAAAAATAATATATTTTCTAGAGTCCTACACTCGATACAAGAAATCATTCTTTGTAGTCACAGATCTAGATGTTTACTGACATAAATATAGAAGTGCAAGGTGTTCTATAAATTTTATTGCTGAAAATGTTGGTACCCGATTATGGAGGAGATATATTTATTATACTGTATCCATTTTGAATACCCATTACGTATTATGATAGTAAAATATTAAATCACCAATTCAAATATGAATGTTAAAATATTTTTTCATTTACTAGTGGAAAAATTAGTTGTGCTGAAAGATGCCTTTTACCAAATTTTAATTGCACTTCACTCCTAAAGAGATTTTTTGGTTAATAAATGTTTATCTTGTGTATACCTAATTATTTGGTTTTAAAGCATAATCGTAAAAAGTATCATTCATTTAGAATAATTTTAGCAAAATTAGGGGAAATTATTTTCTAACATTTTTATTGATAATTATTTTACTTTTGCAATGGCGAATTTTTATAAAAATGTGCATGGCAATGGCAAATTGCAATGGCAAATTTTTATAAAAATGTGAATTATAACATTCTTTAAAACAGCAAATAATAAGAATATAAAAGTAATAAGAATAAATATTTTATCGGAAAATATCATTTTTTTTACAACGGCTTTTACACTTTAGGTAGACCTGATGTACCACAGATCATCATGCATTTCATTGGATAAAATTTCACTTGACATTCTGATTTGTCATATCTCTTTGTTTTAATTATCTCATTATCATATTGGAGTATACAATCATGAACAATATTAACATAAATGAATTCTGATAGGGATTCTTCTGCTTTGAGATATCTAAAAAACAAAATGTGCAGCAATTGAAAACATATTTCAAATAAATATGTACTTAAAGGGTTAATGGCGAACAAACATGTCTGCTAATAATATATTTTCCTTAAATGCATAAATTGAAATTTTGGATTTTTTCCTGTATAAAAATGAATTTATTCATTTCATAACGTGTTAACCAATTTGACCTCGTTATTTGAAACTAAGGTCAAGAGCAGCATACTTTTCTCGGAATTTTCAAGACACCACGGAAAATACGAAGACACGATGGCACGACTTGTTACGTTCATAGACTTTATGAACACTGAAATCGTCTGCTGGGTCAGGTTCGGAGCTATTACATCCTGAACAAAAGAATAGTATTTTTTCCAACAAGTTGATGTGCTCACACAA
This sequence comes from Latrodectus geometricus, assembly GCA_026290005.1. Lineage (NCBI taxonomy): Eukaryota > Metazoa > Arthropoda > Arachnida > Araneae > Theridiidae > Latrodectus > Latrodectus geometricus. The sequence continues at coordinate 143,299 of JAPDSC010105421.1, read as the reverse complement.
CAAATGCATACGATTATTTAGCGAGTAAACAAGCAGAACAAAAAGTAAACATTTAGTCACAACAAAAGTTTCGAGTTATAAATCTGTTTAATTCAAATCATCATTTTTACAAATTAATAAAATTAGAAATCTGAGAACTTTTGCAGTTTTAAATCTAATTAACTTTCTGTAGTTTTTTAAAATTATATTTCTTATGGAAGTCACAAAACTGATTGTTTTTGGTTACTTCCCATTTCATTCAAAGAAAACGGCAGGTATTCAAAAATTATGGTAACCTAACTTTATAACTCAAAATATATTCAGCATATTTCTAAATTATTATTTTTTTCATTTATGTATCTTTATTTGTCTATTAAATATTCTATTAATTTACTTTTGTCACTATATTATTTCAATTTATTTTAATTTAAACAACTGTATAATCTACATTCTAGCTCCTTTTAAATAATACCGTCAAAATTTTCATTTACTAATTTAAACTTATTTCTTTATTCTTTGCTTGGTTTTTGAAAGAGGAGGGAATAACCAATCTTGTGGGTTTCCAACACAAAAAAGAGCAGCGCATATAAAGAGCAGCGCATATAAAGAGAAGCACAAAAAAAGAGATTTCCTCTTGCGGTTGATTGAGAGTAAATAATCTAGCTCTCCCCTAAATGCTACTCTATACCTCTTTTTTTTATAGAAGTCGCTCCCATATTCCTTTTTTGAAAGAAAATGCTACTGCATACCCTTCTTGAAATAATTGAGCCACTCTATTGGATTCGCTGAAAAATATTAGTTTCATATATTTTGTAATGTTTAGATAATTTCCTAATTTGATTTGTAAAATTATTTCTTATAACAATAACTACAATTGGGATAAATATGCTTATATTTTTAGCATTTCGAAATAGCATTGAATTTACATATAACTATAAAATAATCAAAAGTTTGCAATAACTTTAAAAATTAATTATTCAAATACGAGAAAAATCAGAAAATGTGAATGTGTGGTATTTTACACCAAGTAGATTTAAAAAAAAATGAATTTCTGTCTCATGAACAAAATCCAAAAAAAAAAAAAAAATCTATAATAATACTAATAAATAATGAATGAGTTGTTGGCAACAAAATATGATACCGTAATTTTCACTAACAGGTGATTTATAAGTTTCTTTCGAGCTGCAATACACGTTTAAAGAGTTAATTATTTAATAACACATGTAACAACTGTAATCTCATACCATTCACAATATTAAGCAATATCTCTGGCTGTATTAAATAACATTTTTCAATAAGATTAATGATAATGGTTAGTCACATGATGTTTTTTTTTTTTATTTCAAGAATCACTGAATCCAAATATCGCAGTCAATGAACTTAGGTCAAGGTCTACAAAGTTTAAATCTAGGGGGCCCATATTGGGTAGAGGACTCTTGTTGAATGAACATATGGTATTATTTTTACTAACCGCGAGCACCAATTTTTAAATGAAAGTATCTTTTCTGATAAAACACGAATAGCTCTAACCATAGAAGTATTCTTATCTTTCATTATGTCTATCATTATAGACATTAACTTCAGCAATATATGCATAGATGATTAGTTAAATATAAAAATTTGATGTCGTCTGCATTTCATCAAAGAAAAATGGTAACAAATTTGAATACATCAACATAGTTCAAATGAGATATTCAGTAATATTACTTACCATAAACACAAATTGCTTTAACTGTTTGCTATATCATTTCCACTATCTCATTTGTTTAATAAAAGAATGTTCATTTTTTTTAAATATTAATGCGTAAATGTGATATTTAAAAAAATAAATTCATTGAAAAAGACAATTTTTATTTAAAGAAATAAAACTACCATTTTTAAAAATTTTTGATTATACTACTTAATACAAATTTGTCTTGAATTATCGATGATCTTGCGTCGAATGATGCAAGAAAAGAAAACTTTGATAAACCTGAAAATTTCACTTTTAAAATAAACTTTCTAATATATATTAACTCCATCTCTTATGTATAACAACTGTATTATTTTCTAGCAAAATAAATGCATTTAATTTTAAAATTAAATTTATTTTTAGTCTTAATATCAATGGCCTTTCAAAGCAATGAAAATAGAATTTTAAATTGAAATAATAAAATTTTATAAACGTAAAAATTTCGTTTGATAATCAGTTTCTTAAAATATTTAAACTATTTCCTTTAGTAATTATAACATTTTTGTTTTCTAAATTACGCAGTTGCTTTTGAATAAAACAATACATCATTTATAATCATGAATTGTTAAGTATTCTTCATCTTAGATTTTAAATGTATTAAAAAATGATTAATTAACATTAAGTTCTATTTTCTTATCTAATAATTTTCTCCTCAAAATAACATGGTTATTTTAAGAAATTTTGTGAAATAATTTATTATCAAATGAATTGTGTGAGGAATTTTGTTGTGTATAAGTTGCGTAAAAGAAAAAGAATTAATTTGGTGCTTAATAAAGGACTACACTGCAAGACGTTTCTAAAGACGCAAGATAGCCAGAAGCTGCAGAGGAAAAAATGTTATGGATATTGTTTCAGAAAGAATAGTAAAAGAGTTTTTTAGACAATTATCGCAATTTAGGAATAAACTTCGGATTTGGTATATTTTTCAGGATCAAGTCATTTGACAGAAATCTTTTTCATCCCTCAAGACAAAAATTGTTTACAAATTAAAATATTTATGAAAAGGATAAGATAATTAATTAAATATACACACATGAAGCTGAATTCACTTTTTCAGCATAAGCAAATTTAAAAATAATATTGTAGTAGACTGTATTGAAATTACCCGCATATTTGGATAAAAAAACTTGTCACGTAACTTATGAAATAATTTTACTTAATGAATGATAAACGATTATTAAAAAACGAAATTAAAAAACAAGGGCATATATTTTATTAATGTGAGATTACCAATGTGCTTTATTTCATATTTTTACTATTCTATTGATTACACAATCATATGGAAACCCCAATTTACTGATCTGTTGATGCATAAGGAAACCCCAATTTTTAAGTCTGATATTTCCCTCTGCTCTTACCTCTAAAACAATAAAACTCGATATTTTTCAAAACGTGTCAGATTGGGATACCTGGGGGATTATGTGGTTGGAATGATGAGATCTGGGCAGAAAGAAAAATATCTTTTTCAACTTGCATGAAATTAACTGTGCTTATCGGTCTTTTCTTTGAATTATGATATTCTGAATTAATCTGCATAGTGTTCACTAATAGCAGAACTTCTTTTAAACCATTTTTTTGATTTTCACTAAAAAACTGGATCGAATAATGGAAAAGGCATTAAGAGTAAAATCATAATAGAATGTTAATTTTAAATTATGTAAGAGTATTTCAACGAATATAAAAAGGTATTTCTTCACTTCATTATATAGAGAAAAATTATTTTAACGCGCTTTTAATATTTCTTTACCATTTACCAATATTTTAATTTATTTTTTTACAATGCTGAAAAATTTTTGTACCAAAGAAAGTATGAAAAGATAAAATAGAATTGTAATATTCAATATTGTAATAATTAATATGCTCACATATATAATAGGTTCAAGGAGATTTTTTAACTTTTGGATTTATTTCAAATTAGTGTTAGTCTTGCAAGAAAAAATAAATTAAAAAATTATTATTTGAAACAGAATTTTAAAAGTATAGACGGTATTATCAATATAAAAAGTGCATATTTTAAGTATTCAGCTATGATATTTTCAAGGCAAAGTGCTATTTAAGAGAAGTTTCATGAATATGTGATTTGTTTTCTATTTTTTAATTATGTACTTATCACGATTTTATCAATCTATCCTCTCAAAAAATGCCAAAATATCCTCACTTTAAAAATAAAAAAAAATTAAATAAATAAATAAATAAATAAAAAATCCAACTTTTTGTTCTTATTAAAGAAAAGACTTAAAAAATAATATCATTTAAAATCCTTTATATAACAAATAACTGAAATATATTTGATCTTTTTATCTGAGCTAAATGTATTTTAACAAATTCTTTATAACTACAATCTTTAGGTTTAATTTAATGTATTATTAAAACTAAAAATAACTACATGATTATACAAATAATGATATTTTCACTTAGAATGAAACGTATGAAAATAAGAAATTATTGAAAATATCTTTAAGAAATGAACATTAAAAAAATAATCTAATTCATTGATGACGAAACTGTGTAGTATAGGAAATATAAAATATTTCTTTAAGTTACAATTCTTTTCATTTTCTTTTACGATTAAACGATTAAATTTCTGCCAAACAAAATATAAATGAGTTTTTCAATAAATATATTAAATTTTTAATGTTTTGAGAAAAAAATGTTAAAAAATTTTAAAAGTTTTTACATTTCCTACAAGAATGAGTCTACTGTAACATACAACAAAAAATAAAATTTATGAATATTCTAATACAATTTAGAACGTCAAATATTTCTAAGCAATTTAATAAGAGAAGGATAGAAAGAAAAAAAGAAAAAAAAAAAAACTCCATTAAATGAATTACTGGGACATTTTTTCCCCTAAAAACTATTTCCAAAATACCATTTGTAGCAGAATTATTGATGTTTATAGCTTAGAACTAAATAAATATTGATCGCTAAAGTTGGTTTCAAATTTTTGATTAAATTTGATTTGAGTTTGAGAATATTTGGAAAGGAGTTGATGAAAAGGAATCAATAATGGGACATGGTACTTGTAAATTCATTTGGAAATTCTTCTGTTAAGACAAAACCAGATGGGATAAGCCTTCCGGGAGACACTTTGTAATGAAATTTCGTATCACATCTTACTGCAAGAATGGCAGCTTATTAGACACAAACGAATCTCCTTGGGAATTTTTTTCTAAAATCAATAAAGAAATTTTATTTATATTTTTAATAATAAATAAAAAATAAGAAAGTACGTAATATACAAATTTAAATTCATCGTGAGAATACGAAATTTCAATTTTAATATTCATATTAAAATAGAAAATAAACGAACTATACATATTATGAAATGTGAAAGGAAACGAAAGCTGCTCTCAAATTAACGAGTTAACAGATGCTTTGAATAAATATCGTTGCTTGTTGAATATTATGAGTTAGTTTTTAAAATCAATGCAATATGTGAAATTTGGTAACTCTGTTATTTTATCAGTCACGATTACCAGCAAATATCCTCCTCCATCTGTAAAATTTCCAATTCGAAACTGTCTTTGTTATTAAATTAGCTTAATTAAAATCTTTTCGACGAAACCTCTTTAATTATAGTAATTTAATTTAATATATATTTAACTATATATTGTTTCTGAGAGGGCTGGTAGGAAAAGACGTTACTTTCCCAGAAATGAGCTTTATCGTCATCGGCGAGATAACAGACTCAACCGAATATCCATGAAGTTGGCTTTAGGGCACGTAAAATAGGAGGTGATCACTGTATCTCCTGCAACTAAAATGACACCTCTGGAAGTTGCAAACCTAGCTTGTGGTATTCTGCTTGGTATCTTCCCTTAAATTACGAGAACCAACCTATTTTCCGCAAACTTGGCAACTTATAGGACACCTACTTGGTGTCCTATAAGATGACATCAGTTTTATCCTTTGTGCCAAAAAGCCGAGTCTAATGGTGCCATAGTCCAGGCATTTGCAATAAAAATATTTTTCATTACGTTAAGGTATTTGTATAAAACATTATAAAAAAAAATTAATTTAAGCTATTTTCAATAAATTCTGAAACAATAATAAAGTATACAATATTACAGATTAGTAATTCTTTCTTAAAATATATAAATGTAATAATGATTTTGTAGTATAATAAATATTTTGTAGTAATAATGATCTTGGAGTATTTCACGTGCTTATTATTTTTGTAAGATTATGATATGTATTTTAATGCTATTCATTATATGAGTTTTGAACCAATAAGACCAAAGTTTATTGAAGACTGAATTACTTATTTAAAAAAATTGATTAGAAAGAATTATGCAGTATTTGTGTTCATAAATAAAGGAAACTATGTAACTTTAATTGTATAATATTTATTTTCATATGAGAAGTAAATATTAAATTTCACTTTAAAATTTTATGAAGCATCGCAAGTCTTCTCTCATTGGAAAAGCTCTTCTTTTAGGGTACTTAATAATAAATTTAAATATTATTAATATTTTACACTCAATGTGTGTGTATGTAAGAGGAATAACTTTTGAATCACCATGAAAAAATGGGAGCGACTATTTATTTAAAGAGATCGAATATTACAAATCATAAACATCAAATTTACATACATAATCATAAAGTTATCATTTTATATTGCCGTTGAAAATTTGGTTTATAATTTTGCCGAACAATTTTTCTTTGCTAAGAAAAATCATCAACATAGCTTAAAAAGCTTAAAAAGTAATGTTTACTATCAAAATTTGCAGTAAAACAAATTGAATTCATGTATAATTATATCTACACCTATCAAATCCTTATCAAAATGGGACAACTGAATTAGTGTTATTTTATATATTCCTTTCTTCACATGACAATTAATCTCTCCTAGAAAAAAGCCATTATTATACAAAAATAGCAAGCGAATAATGTAATAACTAATATTTATTTAAATAATGCTTTTTTTTAACAATTTATAATTAAATAGCAGGATTAGCAAATTTTGCGAGCCATGGCTTCGATAGAAAATTACATAGTTCGGAGAAAAACTGTAATTTGGAAACATATTGATATATTTTTTTTAATAACATTTACTTTTTAATAAGCATTGCTCAAAACGCTGTTCTTTAACACAAAATATACTTAAAAATCAAATAAAAACAAATCAAATGAAATGTGAAACGCGTGAATATATTCCCTTAAGTTTCGAAATTATAGCAAATCTTACGAAATCTAAAAAGGGCTAAATCCTGATACAGCTTTCATGCTACCTGTCTTTAACACAACCCCGATCACAAATTTGGTGGGCGAAAAAAATAAAGATTTTATTTGTATTGGTAAATGCTGTATAAATATAACCTTCAATAAAAGTGAATCTGTGTTGCGTTTGTATTCTATTAATTACAAATTTTTAATCTATTTATCCTATTATGTAACAATTTATTACACATTCAGGTCATTCTAATATACACACAGCTTATTACAGTTTTCTTACTTCTCAACCCAATATTCTTCAATTTTTTTAAATACATTTACTTATAATTTTTGTGTACTTTTTTATATCTTCAATAAATTTTTACTAACATTTTGCCCTTGTTAATATAGTTCAACTAGCAGCTGAATCTCTTGGCCTTCATCTCGGCCATGGAGCAGCTATTTGGAATATAACCTAACTTGTTGAAATGCTATCTCCAGAGTGGATGTTTGTTGTGGCTCTCAAAATCCATTTTAAACCCTAGGTTCTAATCCAATTCGTCTTCGGCTGTAAAAAGTGACTGTAAAACGAAAAACAAACCAAACCCGCGTTAGGATTTTCCTTGACAACAAAATCTGTGTAATAGAGTTAAGAAGTATCTAATTTTATTTGTGAATCAAGAATAAACTTTGGAATATAAATTTTTCTGATGAAAACAAAGCAACAAACAATAATGAAAATAACACAATAACAAATGTGATGAGGATTACAAATGTAGACATTTGTCTTCATTATTTATTTGTCATTTATTTCTGTTTATTCTGCGGTTGCCATTTATTTCATTGAAATCAAATGTACAAAGTAATTGAAACCAAACAGAAGATGCTCAGATCTCTGATGCAAAAATAAATCATTGGTAAAATATCAACCAAAATTTGCAATCATGATCTCTTAAGTAGACCATTTTATTTCAGGAAGGAAACATTATGTCCTATTTCCATTAATAGAGATAAATAATATTAAGTTCTAAACTTGTAATTTTTTTTCTCATTCACGATCGTATTATTTACAAAGATAAATAGATTTACTGCTTAGTATAATGTAATAGCATACGCATGCTATGAACACAACATTTTATGAATTAATACAAATAATATTAATTAAAATAACGTAAAAAAGATAAAAAAATATTTATTCGCAGTAAGCCATTTCTAATGAAATGTTATGCAAAATTACAATCTATTGCGTTTGTCGGAGAAAAATTAATGTAGGAAAAGAATTTTGAAAAAGATAATAATACATAAATTAAATAATTTAAGCAGAATATAATTTCTTTTTTTTTTTTTTTAAATATCATCACTTGTAAGTCAGATGATTTTTCGGATTTTTTATTTATCGTGGATTATTTTTCATTACATATTGAATAAAATCTTGTAGTGAATGGGTAATATTTTGTATGATCTAGTACCGGAAACCATATAATGTTATCTTTCTATCAACACTAGACAGACATTCTGTTTTGCTTTTATTTAAAAAAATAAGATGCGAAAAAATATGTGATTCAATGCGAATAACCCATTTTTATTGTTTTTTTTTTCATTTTTTAAATTTTAATTTTTAAATATTTCTGACTTTTGGGGGATCGACCGATTTTATATTTCCAAATATATTAACAGGAAATTAAACTGAATTGCCTTTTTATGAAAAGTTCGATTCTCGTTTTGAAAGGACGAATAAAAATGACACTAATGTATAGTTTGAGCTTTAATATTCCTTCTATTATATTCCATAATTTCTGTTTTTCTAATCAAAATTTAAAAATCACTACGTATTTCATCATTTTAGAACAAATGTTTCTATTGTCATCGTAAATAATTTTTTATTTAAAATATGACTTAATCCTTTTAATAAGCACAATATTTTTACTCATAAATATTAACTTTTTAATTGCATTTACAAAATTTGGTATTAATATTAATTAATAACATGTCGCATTGATTCACAGCATATTAACTCTTAAGCGCTAAGTGTTTGCAAAATATATTTAAACCATATTTCTGAAAAATTAAAGTCATTTTTAAACAAACATTATTTTTAACTTGAATATCTTTATTAATCTATAACTATCTAAAATTTTGCAAAATATAATGGTTTTATTTAAACTTAAGATATTAAGGACGAGATTTAAAATATTTGGCTTTTCAAACGGTAGCAATCTATCTGTTTCAACTGGATTTAATTGCATTTGTTAAATAATATACTTTAATAAATCATCCACTGATTTCATCTGAACCTATTGTTGCTTGGAATGGAGTTTAGTCACTTAAGTATTGTTGAACAACAGAAGATAAATGATGCGATTCTGCATTCATATCTGTTTAGGGGAGTGTTTTCAAGTTTTCCGAACTTTGCCTTTAGCGATATGTGAGAATTGCCCACTGCCTTAAAAACCCTCCCAGAAGACGAAACCACTGAGGATATCCACCCCCCCCCCAAAGAAATCCTTTATGTAGTATCAAATAATTTACTCCTTTAGATGACTGTCAATATACAAATGAAAATTACAAACTATAGACTCTAATGCACAATTTATGTTCCAGTTTAGCAATTGATTATTTTTAAATTATCCATTAAAAGCGTCTTGCCATATGTGAAGTGCAGGAATAAAAGGAAATAAGATTAAGCGCATCTATATAAAATATGTAGTTAGAAATAAGAAGTTAATTTTTTTAAAATTAATAATGCATTTTGTACCCCAAGAACACGGTACATTTGAGTGCCAAAACAAATAACTTCGGTATTTTTTTTTTAATTATACGATGATTAAAAACTAACTTACAGCGCTATTACTTATTACGCAGTCTTTGAATCCTAAATAAATTTCAAACAAGAAATGCTAATTATCTAAAGTGAAAATTATTCATACATCTTTTATTTTAAATAAATGAATATTTACATCATGTTTTATTTCACTAGCTGTGAAATAGTTTCTACTACAATTATTATAACTTTTACTATTGTATATATATATATTAGTTTGGGGAAAAAGTAATCCATTATTTTTTCAGTGGACGTCTGTAGTGATCTCGTGAGGTATCTATCAAACAATTTCAGATTTATGCTCGTTGGAAAGGTGACATTTGACACTAAAATATCCTCTTGCGGTTTTTTGTTTGATTCATTCAGTTACGAGTACAAGGTCTTAAAAATGGAAGACAACAAACAGAAAATTCGATACATTTTCGTTTTTCTCTTGTAACGGCGAAAAAGATAGCCAGGTGGCTAAAATTGTGAAAGGTGTTTATCGTCCTATATAAGACTGTAACAACCAGTTACGTACAATTTTTGTTTCGTTCGGGTATTTTTGATGTTAGAGATGCACCTCGATATGGATACATCATCGTCAAAAATGTCTATAAAATATCAAAAATGATCAAAGTTAACCGCATGTCAGCAGTCGTAACGCGCAAGACCTAAAATTCTACATGAAAGCTGTTTTAAACCTTTTTACAAAGCGAATCCAAAAGAAGTTACATAAAGTTCACTTAAAAATAATGGATTTCTTTTTCCCCAACCTAATATGTACTTTACTACTGTGTTATATTCTTAATTTAAAATACTTTTTATATGTTTTACTAGTTCTGAAAGGACAGTGTACCAGAAGATCATATTTTTGACAAACACAAGTTTGAAAGAACTGGTTGGTTAAAAATACTATATTTCCATAAATTTTTATAATATTCATTACTTAATATGAATTAAGAAAATTAATGATAATATTTTAAATGGAATTAAATTTGTTTAAGGTATAATAAAATTTTTTAATTTGGGCCATGGACTGATTATTTGAATTAGCATTTTATATTACTAGGTAATCCGTAAAATTTTAAGCATTTTTGCTTTGCCATTGAAAAAAAAGTTAATAGGTAAGCAAATTAATGTATCATATTGTTTAAAAACCTTATTGGTAAAGAATAACAATACCAATCTTCTTAGTTTTGTGTAGACAAAACTAAGAAGATTTGCAAAAACATTTTCAGATTACTTTTTAACAGAAATAGCGAATATTGATTGCGTTATTCAGATATTAGCTTTAAAATTTTACAAAAAATTGCAAATCTTAGTTATTTGAGTAATAATTGTCCTACAGAATATTAACCGAAAAAATATTTTTATAAGTTAAATAATTCACAGTTGAATAAAACTCCTATTTACATTTCACAACACTGGGAAACAATCTGAGCTAGCAAATTTATAAATGGCAGAATAGAATTGAATTGTGGGAAGTAAGTAAATATCCAATAACAATAAATAATGTGACGAATTTTTGCTTAGTTCTTCACAAATTTTATTCTTCAGATAAAATGCTGCATTATAAATCAAACAAGAACAGTCTTATTTATTAAATGCAACAGTAATGATAATGACCTCCTATTTTAAAAACATAATTGGCTGACTCGTCATTGTTGATAGAAAGTTGTAACCTTCACTAGGATGCGCAAAATCATCAATCTTTATTTCCGGTGAGAATAATCCGTTGAACCACGACGTATTTCCAAACATTAAACAAAAGTGACTCTGACAATAACAAACATCGTGAAAGATTTCAATAAAGCGAGAAGGCTGATAAGGATATATTCTTAACAAGTTTCTTGGCATCGGAGTTGACATGCCATATCTGGTAATTTGACAAGCATTATTACTAAAAATAGTATTTTGAAAATTTTCTCTGTGAGCTTTAGAAAATCTCACCAGAGGGGGTGACTAGACAGAGAAAATTTCTTCTTCCGAAGACAATTCAAAAGCTCTCCACGCGCTGACGAGAGAGGGAAATCATAAAGGGATAAATCTTTGTCATTATCGTCTCAAAGGTTGTTCGCCACAAAGTTATAGTTTAATAAATGGAAATTTGCTGATATTACTGAATTCGTGTTTTAGGTTTCGTAATAACTTAAAACTGACCAATTCATTAACCTTAAAAGGGAATACATTAAACTTTTGATATTTTTACTGTTAATCATTAAATACAACGTTTCCTTAGAATAGTTAAATATGTGATAAACAAGATCCAATTTCTCAAAAAAAAAAAAAAAAAAACATAATTTTATATTCAGCGTGTATTACAACATTTTAATTCATTATCATACAATTTCAATTAAAGTACTTACAATTTTTCTAAGTTAAGTAAAATTATTGAAAAAAAAAAGAAAAGAAAAAAAAACTGGTATAAACGACATCCAATATAATATCTTACCTGCCCTTATAAATATATATATTATTAAATCTTCTTAAAATATCTAATTATTATTGAAGAATTATCTAATTATTATCGTAAGGTAATTTTAACAATATTAAATAAAAATTGAAAAAAATTAATTTGCTCTTTTGCTCAGAAAATTGCTATACATTTAAAATTTGACTCTGTGAAGCGGGCTTTTTGAAATATCCATCACATGTTACCTTCCATGTGAACTATTCATAGGTAATAGATCCTATTCACGCTTCATAATGAGAAAGTATGGAAAATTTCAGATCAACCATTCCTGACATGCATTCGAAGAAAGCAAGAAATCATCATCCATTTCCTATGGAAGAGTATGGTCATGGTCTTGGCCTCAGTATACTCTAGATACTCCTAATTTGTTTGAAATTTCAAATCATCGTATTCTTCATTCAATTTCTATTATTCTCACTTCACTTCAATGTTTATTATCGTTCAGAATTTCACTGGCGACTCCCAAATATTCACCGACGATACTAATAATCACACTGTTTGTGATATTCCTTAAATCTTAGAAGAGCAAGAAGCTGGTCTCATTATTTCCATGTGTTTTGCTTATGACATTGAAGAAGATACACCCGTCAATTACCTAAGGTGTTAATACGTAATATGTTCATATTAACTTTCTAATTCACGAGAGATTAAAAAGAGCTAAATTGTTCCTTTTTTGAGAAACGATAATAGGGTCAAGTGTTCCTACAAGGTTATTTGCTGAAGATTTTCAAATATCTTCTGTAAACTGATTTCTTTCTCTCTCTCTCTCTTTCATAATTGATGTAAACTGATTTCATAATTCTTTGATCAAACAATAGTAGTCAAACCATCGTATATTTCCATAAGTGAATAATGAGTGAAGCGGTCGAAAACAGAAATTGCAAATGATTACGTCAACCTACACGTGCAAATTTACTGAAAAAGTGCATGAGTGTACATTTTTAGTTTAGTGCATCATTTTGCACATTGATTTTTTATATGATGGGAAACCATTAATATTTTATGCAACTGAAAAATCAATAGCTATTTTGCTCTATGATAAAGCGATTCCTCGTCTACATCTCCCATTTGTAAGTGATTCAAATAAATTAGGTAACCATTAGAAGACCGTGTATCAACGAATAAAGTTCTGGAGACTAACGATTCAACAAAAACAATTCAGAAGAACATGTCTGGCATAATTGTTTACCAATAAAATCTCTCTTTCGAACCAATCGAAAGAGAGATTTTCTTTCTAATCTCTCTTTCGAATCAAGAAAATCGAAAATTTGTTCTTTGCGTGATAAGAAAAATTTAGTGATTTATTGGAAAAATTTTTTTTATAAGAAACTATGTTGGAAAATTATTTGCATACATTTTGCTACAATAAACTCATTTTGATGAAAATTTATACTGAATCTATCTACTTATTGTCTTTCTTAAAAGCGTCTACAATTTGAACTTGAGGATAAAGCTTTAAACGACTATTAAAAATGTCTACAATTGATATTTTCAAAAATTATTCCATTTCTTAGAAAAATAGAACATTTTACAAGGTTTTTATAACCAATCTCATTATTGGTTGCTTACGATAAATCTGCTAACTCCTTTTAAAACAGAATATAATTTTCTCGATATATTTCAAAAGTTTGTTAAAATTTACTCGGACGCGCTTAAAAATTATTTAAATTTTTTTCCAAATTTTTAACTAAGATGAAATTTTCCAAAATAATTTTTTTTTGTGTTTGAAAAGTAAGATTATTTTTTAAATTTTTATTAAAAACATATTCTAGCAACGAAAACTCTATATTCGTTGAACTAATTATATTTGGAAGAATAGTAGTGCACTATTCCTTAGCTGATCAGTTTACATCTATTCTACACTCTTTTTATTTTTGTCCAAGAACAACAGGCTAACCGTGTGCCGCAGATTTTTTGAAAGCAGAAACCTGTTTTCTTTGTGTGCGGATTATCAACTGTCAATGACCTAACTATGGGGCGTCAGAATACCTCATGAATAAAGGCAACAGCCTGTTCTATCAAGCTGGAGTGTTTTTAACGTTTTTATAACGAGCGCACCTTTTGACCCATCATCATTTCTCTTCGCTCTCCAATCTCAACCATTATTTTTCTAACATTAATATATAAGCATAACAATAACAACACTATAATGTAATGATATTTTTTATCAGTTATGTAAAAAACAGTATAATTCAATCAACATGCCCATTTAATTGAATAAATAAAAATTTAATAAGAATTTGTTGAAAGCTCTTTGGCAGCATTGAGTAATTTATAATATGTCTTAATTCCAAGACAAGAATGTAGATGTATTGTGTATATCCAAATGTGTAATGTAATCTCAAGTCCAAACTTAAACTGAAATATCCATCTCTGTATATATTTTTTGAATAAATGAAAGATGTTTTAAAAACATTCTTACTAAAGATGTTTGCTAACAGTGGCAGAATAATGATTGCTTTTTTGATTATTTTCAAAATGTTTTTGTTTCTCTAATCACTCCCAAAGGATTTATCGTGGTCTAGTCGTAATAATTGGGTGATTGTATTTTCTCAATTGGATAAGTTCCAACTTGCGAAATATACCTAACCAATGTATTTACATTAAGACTTTTCTGGATCTTAATTTATTTGTTGATAAATTATATAAATTTAGTTTATTATCATTAAGTTATCTTCCAATGATATTTCTTGATGTTACTAAATCTTAGTCAAATTGAAAAGTTGTATCTATTTGATGGTAGTATCCATACGTCACGGAACTTAGCATGGAAACCAAGCAAATTCACTTCTTTGTTTTTGACTTTGATATTTATCAAAATAACAGTTCCCGATACTTATTGGAACTCATGGAATACACACACACATATGCATAAGACATGACTTTTAAACTATTTTTAAAAACCGTAAAATTCCAATAAGGTGATAAGATATATATTACTCGTTTATTGTATAAATCAACTTTACTTTTTCTTCAATTTCTGTACAACCAATATGAATCCACAGGAGGAGAAAGCAATCATATGCACAAAATAACCGCAAATAAATCCAACTTGGAATCTTTATATATTCATTTTTAAGAAAAAAAATTGTAGGGGGTGCTTTTATACAGATAATTATTTGCTCGCGAAACTTTTTTCTGTTTTCAGAATGTTGGTAGTAAATAAAATTTAAATGCTTTTTTTTCATCACAATTTTTTTTCGTTATATTTACTATTGGAATGGTTTCTTTAAATTCTAAACTAAATTATTTATAGTGCCGAGAGAGAACATTTGATAAATTAAAAATGACTTCATCTGATTTTGCAGTTAACTGTACTAAGTTTTAAGTGTTTGTAAGTTTTATTTACTATAGAATTTTAATAATTCTTTTACTATATTATTTTACTATAGAATATTACTGATTAATATGGGTAACACTTTTGTCCACACAAAAACACAAAAGTGTGAATTTAAGAAAGAAAATGAACTTTAAATAACTTTTTAAAAGTAAATAATTTTTGAAATTTTAATGCTCATAAGAGATAAATGATGATATCATGTTCATATTATAGTTATCATTAAAGATACCAATTTAATCTCTTTATTCTAGATTATTTCATAATTCAATTTTCCAAGAGATACTATCAGTAATAAAATACTGAGTGCGATCATCAATTGTTTCTTATTTCAGTGTACAATTTATGCTGTCTTAAATAAAGCCATAATCCATGGTATTATTACTATGAATGATATGTTCAATTACGTTAATCCGTATGAGCTTATTGCTTTAAATCTTAGAAATTTAAGAAACTAAAAATACTTCATTTAAAGAAAAAATGGTATAATTTTATGTACTATAACAATATGCTTTTTAATATTATACACAGAAATTTATAGAAAATTATAATAATCTATACTAAAATTTGTAAGTTTTATTTATATATATATATAACAATATTTTATTAAATTTGGAGTGGACATAGGTTAATCATTTTAATTATATTTTATTTTCTGATGTATAGTGACTGGTATTTTGTAAATCATGTTTTAGTTTCTACAAATGAAAAACGATAAAAGGATGATTTTTTTTGTATTGTCGCACGAAATATCCGCATTTTATTCATTGTCTAGAAAATTTAACACAACAATCTCACATGGCAACAATTTCAGGGCTTTATTCAGAAATCGACTTCTCCTTTAAAAGATTGTTATCATTTCTATTTTTGTAAATTTTATTTTCACTATACAATTTACCAAATTTTAATTTTGTAAATTAAATTTATGTAAAATGATTATCAACTATATAACTAATGTCTTAACAAAATCTGAATCCCAATATCAGGCCTCTTTCTGCACGCTCTGTGATTTTCTGGAGGACATGGATACTGACCATATTCTCCACTGCCCGGCACTAAAGGGTTCCTCTTTGAATGACCATTACTCGAGCGCTAGGGATTTATTAAGTTTATTGACTTTACTCACCACTTTATTTTAGTTTATTTGTTTGTTGTTCTTGTTTCTTCTGCTTTGTGGTACAAAGGTTTTTTGTAACCTTGGTCATTGGAAATAAAAAGACTATATTAGTGTACAGCAATACATTATAATAATTAATAATAACAATTTATAATAATTTATGTACATACAATAAATAAAAATTTATGCATATACCTGAGACAGTTTCTTTTTCACATAAGACTTTAATAGAGTTTAAGAAATATTACTCCATCTTAAGATGTATTGATCTAATTGAGCTTAATTAAGAAAGAAAGGTTTCCAATAGGATGAACTTTAAATCAAAACATATAAAGCGTATGGAAACGAAAAATTATTATCAGTACCATTTTACAAACACTTATTTCAGTCTCTGTACAATTATATGCAGCGTAGAAGTATTTCAGCAATTTTTATCACTTCAAAGTTATAATTATCTTTCCATAAACATAGTAAGGGAATCACACATTCTATAATCCTTAAACTCTCTGATGCGAAAAAAAATTTCTTTCTGAAAACGATATTATTTACAAAAATATTATTCGAAAATTCACCTACGGCAATGTATTTTTAATTATAATTCTTCAATAATCTATCTGAAAAAGTGATTTTTTACGTGAGCTTCGGTTAATCTGACAGCTGAATAAATCGCTCTGAAATCTTCTCTTCGTAAAGTCGATTTTTATCTTGCAAGTGAATGTTTGTAGCATTTCGATGTTCATGTTAAACTGTAGGTCTGAATAGAATTTGCCTTTGAGTAGAAAAAGTGACAGTAGAACACCAAACAAACCATTGCCCAAATTACGAGTAAATATATTTTACCAACACAACAGTTTATAGATGCTATTATCATTATATATTATATATAGAATATATAATAATGTAAGATAAATACGTTCATGCCATTATATGTACTATTTTTAGAGCAAATTTCACAATGAAATCTTCATTTAAGTATTCATTGCTTAATAAGTAAAATAAGCCAATTCATTGATGATAAATTGTTAGTGTTTAATTGAAAAAATTATCTAAGTTAAGAAACCACATTTTGATCGCAGATTTACCAAACTTTATTTGAGAGAATTAATTAAGAATGCATGAACGTCTGCAATAGGATTTATCTATGAACAGCTTAATCTAATAAAAAATATTATATTTAAGTTAATATGAAGTTAACTGATCAAGTTTTTGCAACTTATAAGAATGATATTTTTCAATTATTTAATAAAATTTAGTTATTCATAGTCTACACTAAAATTATTTAAATCACATTTAAAATCTTGCAATTTATTTTATTCTTCTATAGCTTTTTGAATTCATCTTGATTTAAAATGAGTAAAAATCTGATAAACCACAGAGACGACGCTGTCACCAGATTTGTCATATGATGATGGAGTAGGAGTCATCATCTAATACCACGGTTTCTGTTCCTTAACTCAATGAATTAAATTACTTTAATTTTTGTCACAAATATTGGTTGAGTAGTCGTATCAAGAACTATACCAAGAGAACTAAATATAGGTTTATCAAGATGATCGAAAAAGGCCTAAAAGCAGATCAAGTTCTTTGTAGACAGTTTCTCGAAGAAGTGAATTTGAAAACAATGACTATAGAATACCTACGATAACGTTAGTAGATCAAGAAAAAATTGATACCATAAATGTTCAATACAAAAGATAATCTTTGAATCATATTTATCGCTTTTTTCTCAGTTAGACACTCACTTTTGTGTTTCAAAAAAGTACTATTATCACTTGAAGGTAGATAAATGAGTGTAAACAGATGAGTAGTTTCGTCTTTAATTATATTTTGCTATTCCAATTCTTTGCAAGAAGGGAATACGTTCGGAAAAAATGATCGATCTGATTTCACTGATGAGTAAGTAACATTTAACTTTCTTCAAACCTTATATAAAAGGGATTAGAAAAGTAAATATTACATACTCATCAGTGAAATAAGATTGATCACTTTTTCCAAATGTATTCCCCTCTTTTAAAAAATAGTATAGTAAAATATAATATATAAAAAATATAAAAGATAAAGAATATAATAGATAAAGAATATAAAAGATATATAGGAAAGTTATGGCAGAGTAGAACTAGAAATTTCATAGATGTATAAATCAAATAGTTAAGCCGTTAAAATCTTCTATTGGATTGTCTCTGAAAGAATTTACCAGAAAATCTGATAAAATTCCTGCTTTTTATTTGCCGTGATTATCAACTGTAATAAATATTAAAGCTTTTTATTAGGTATATAGTAAATATTGCAACTAAACATTGTTTAATCTGTTATATTGGTACTATTTTCTTCTGATTATCATCATCAAATTCTGTGTGTGGATTATAGATTTTCTAAATAATTGTGAATGTATATTTATACTTCATGAAGAAAATATCATCTAGTAAAATATGAAATTATTATAAACCGTCAAAAAAGGTTCTGAATCATCATGATCAGAACCATAAAAAATCATATTAGTAAATAAGTCGAATAATTATTCTAAATAAAATAAAAATCTTGTTAAGCAATTTATATATAAATCTATATCCATTCATAACGCTGCAGGTGAGCCTCGGACTATATACCTTAAGATTAACAACAGATTTGTAGTACTAGCCCAAGCGCCTCGTAGATTTGAAACACTCTCAGGAGACGAGTTCACAACTGAGCTGGTACTCTCCTCTCCACATCCACGTCACACTACCGGAAGGACCTTGGATGTCACAGATTAGCTGGACACATCCCCAACCAACAGATCTCCAGCAACTCAGTGAGGGAGAATGTAGTCACCCTCACCATTACTACCAGCCACAAGGAGAGTTTAATGTATAGAAATAATATAAATTGATATGCACAAGTTACTATCAAAATTGCATTAATTGAGCACATCAGAAAGCAAGATAAAGCGATAATATTTATTACACTTGTTTTATATTCCTGCTTACACAGCTACTTCTTACTGTTAATTTTTGATTTATTGACAGTTTAAATATTGACTACAGTAGTTCGTTTCCATCTAATATATGAGATTGAAGGACACGTTATAATGACATGAATTTGTAAACTGCTGCAAAGACATTTCGTCACTTGTTTATGTCAATTAAGAAAAAGTTACATATGACTTATATTTTCTTAGGAGCTCAGTTATATTCTGCTCCTGATAAAATTCATCAGTATGAATAGGGTATTATAACATTAAAAGAGGGCTAATTTCCCACAATTTGCATACCTATGTAAACCAATTAACTGGACATAAAGCAAAAAATATTTGCAAAATAGCATAAAATGTAGTAAATATAGATCGTTTCCGCATTATAAATCTAACGCCGACATTTTCCATAAATGCAAATTACAATTTCAATCGCAATGTATTCAAATAAGTAATTTGGTATTTAGATTATAGTAATATATAATGCATTACAATTTCAAAGAGGGGGATATATGTCTATATACAATAGATGATCACTAGTCACGAATATATTAATTAAATTCTATTTTGACCTCCCTTTTTCTATGCTCGTATCTGGCAGCATTCATGAGTGAGAGTAAAACAGGCTCCATGCCTAAAATCATATCAATCTGACTTTGTCCTGCTAACAAAAATCGATATCAAGCCAGACCTGCCTGCGTTCAGGAACTAATGGCAGCTTGAACTTAAGAGTACCTAAATAATATATGGAGGTTGTAGATAAATACCACTAGATGTATAGATGCAGACCAATGACATCGTATAGTGTAATGTCGCTGTTGATTTACAAGTGGCTGCTTTCCTATTTGCAGCATTCTCTAATATATTTATAAGGTTGGGAATGGTTCTAATCTTGAGTTTTCTGACTATGCCTCTTCTGATATGCTAAGATAATTACTAAATTAATCAAAATGCCATTTACAACTCCTATTCGACCAAGCTGTTTTAATGAGGCGAATAACTGAAATTTCTTTTGAAGATGAATAACAGAATCAGCACTATTGAATTGGGAAGTATGTTTTACAGAAAGCTTTATTTAAAATTTTATAAATCAAAAATGGTTTTTAAATTCCCATGAATCTTTTCAGAGAGTTAAATTCTTATATCAATTCTCTTTAAACTACCATACGTTTGCAATTAAAGTAAATACACAACTATTTGATAAATTTATTTATGGTTAGATAATTAACCAAGACAATTGGACAATTTATAATCATGACTTCAAATAATTATTATAACTTTTAATAAAAAGATCTAAAAGACATTTTTAATTAAGCTATAACTACTACAGATGGAGTCCATATGGATCGCTTATCCAATGTTTAAGTTATAATCTACTTGTTTGAAAATTTGGAATAAAAGTTCAATTCTCTTATTTACTTTTTTACAGTTTCCCTGAAAATTTATGAGAAATTTTATAATTAAAAAATTAGTTCACAAAGCTACGAAATTTATAAAGAGAGACTGTTTTAAGAAATAGTTTCAATATTTAAAACATAAATTATGATAATGCTCTATTTTAACAATATTGAAAATTACAATACATTAAGTTCAAGACATTACAGTTGCTACGCAATATATCATATAATGTCTCTGTGTCAGAAATATTTCATTACTAGACTAAACAGGTAAATTCAAACTTTTCCTGAAATGTTCCTTGAAAAATACCGTATCTCCTTCAGTGACAAATTTATTTTAGTCATTCACCTTAAAATGGCTGATAATCTATGAGAAAAGAACAGTTAATCAAAAGTGCCTTATCACTAATTTTCTAAGTAAGACATATTATCCAATGTTTGACAAAGATACGGATAAAATTTACTAGGCGTAAAAATTTCGACATGTATGTACTTAGAATACTTTCTTGGACAACTTAAGCTTTTGGTTGTAAATAGGAAAGTTTGTAATCACTCTGCTGAATATAAAAAGATAATTGTAGTAAACATGTTATTCTAGATTTTCAAGAAATGCTTAGGAGAGAAAATTTGGCCGCATATATAAGATATAGGCTTTCACATAAAATGTGTTTAAAAAGAAAATACAGCTGATGTCTTTATATGTTATAGGTATAGTATTTAAAAAAAAATACCAATAGAAATTGGGCAAAAATGATCTTGACTTGCAAATGAAAATCAGAAATATCTTTTGTTTTATACGTAGCTCTCAAATTTAACTTTGCTGTAGATAATGATTTGGAAACATTGACAGACAACTAAAATGGAATATCAAGGATTTAATTAGAACCAAGAAGATTTCCTTGTTTACTTACTTTTCTATTCAATGAAATTTTATAGGATTTAATGTCTTTCCGATGTTGTCAATGAATATTTATAGAGGGAATTTTAAGCCCAAACACTGAGGCGCGCCATTTGACTGAGGTTTAAAATTACATGGTATTTGTCTGCTTTTATCGTCTTTTGTTAGCAGAAACAGATTGTTAATATATAGAGATAAAAAAATAGTACTTAAATTAAGAATAAATTGAATTTCCATCAAATTAACGCTAAACTCGTTAAACTTGGCAAGCTAATTCAAAAGAAATAGACTAAACTATAACTAACAGACAAACTCATGACTACAAACAGCATTATCAGGAAAATGGTCTTGTTATTTTAAACACATAGGTTGAACATGAAATTCTCGCTTACCTAAATTACATTAAGTGTATCAATTTAGGTGTACTCCATTTGACCATGGTTAAAAATTTCGAGCTAGTAATTTTTAACTATGGTCAATTAAGTAATTTTTATCCACGATAGCTTAGCTGCTTTGCTCGACAGAAGCAGATAGAAAAAAATTAATTGAAATAGCTAACGAATTTATAAATTATTCTTGAATTTGTTTCCAATGAATGTGTCAGAGTTTTTTGAAATTATAGTAAATTAAGGAAATAACTGTATTTTATATCCCCACTGGTCCAAGTAATAAGTTTTCCATTTAATTTGAAAATTTGTTATTCTTATTTTTTATAATCACAAATTGAAGGAACCAAACATACTTCTAGTATTGAATTTGCGACATAAATTTTGCATTTTTAATAAATTTAATAATTGCCATAATGTACATTAATAATATAATGTTTTAAAGCTGATATGTTATGTAAACAATCAATTAAAACAATGTATAAAATACTTTTATTTTAGGAAATAAAAAATGTTAATTGCTTCTTTTTCTCAGATATTTTTTCTCAATATTTCTCATGTTAGTATTAAATCACTCTAACTTTTACAATAATTCCTATTTTGGTCTCAATTTATACTTTTTTAAAATAATGAAGAGAAAGCTATTATTACCTAAAAGATAATTAGAAAGAAGGTTTTATCCTTTTTTTGGTTAATCAGACATTGCAGTGTAAATCAATTTGCTTTAGGCAAATTGATTTACAATGCAAATTGATTTTGCTGTAGGCAAATTGATTTATTACCTTAATCTTCTGTGATTATAAGTGAGTTTTGAAAAATATTTCAGAGAAATAGTTGAAATTAAACTTTTGGAGATTGACTATCAATGAACAAATAAATAAATAAAAATACTGATTTTCGAAAAATTTGCTTATGAGCGTTATTTACAAAAGAGATCTACCATATAAACGTTACTTATATGGTAGGAGATCTTTTTTATAAATACACATTCGAATATTATGTGTAGCGTCATAAATATATATTATTTATGGCATAATTATTTATGTCGAATGTTATGTCTAGCTTCATAAATATATATTATTTATGACTTTTATTTATGTCATAAATATATATATTTATACATTGGATATTACCATACTGTGAGAGTGACGCAACAAAAATAGCTCTATGGAAAAAATATTGAAGAGATTGTAAAGGTATACCATATGTTTGTGGTAAAAATATAAATTAGTTTGCTGACTAAAAATATATTCAAATTTTTATTTATTTATATTTAAATTTCTCAATAATATTGGAATAGTTTTATTTAAATGAAAATGCTTAGTTGTTATAATTTTATAACGTATCAAGCACACACATAGTCTAAAAATTTAAATTTCCATAAATTAATTCACAATTCAAACAAATATTTTCTTCAAAATGACGGTTTAGTAAGTTATACATTTAAAAATATTTTAGATATTTGCTTGCCTTGAATATTTTAGTAATACGAGGTGAACATTTTGCCTGTAAGCTGCTCTGAACAAGATTCAATCAATATTGATTTTAGTGAATGTTAAAATGCTTCATTTTGAAATTCAAATTCAATCATGTGTGACAAAATAGTATATGTTTACAATTCCACATAAATATTTTTTAAAATTGTGGTTTTTTTTTTTTGTAAAATAATAGATTTAAGAAAAGGATATCACTTCAGAGAAAGTGATTTTCCATTTTAAATATTTACAAGATGAATTCAGTTTAATCTAAGAATATAAGAAGAATACCGAATTCGTAGGATTTAAAAAAATTTGGAAACTTATGAAATAAAAATAAATGATTTTTAAAAAACCAGATTTTGCATTGTTAATGATTTACAATTTGCCTACCTTTTGAAAGGAGAGCAGTTGTTATACGTAATCCTCCAGCACAATTTTGTGATCTAGTTTATCAAGAGATAATTCTAATCCTTTTGATAATGGGTTTTAAAGTCCTTTTTATGTCTCTACTGCCTTGGTATTTATAAACAAAGTAAAAACCTGAAGAAATCTAAATAAATGAATGAATATTTTAACTATAGTATTTCAAATGAGTGTTTAAATTTTTTAAAAATGTATAAATAAAAGAAACTATAAGAATCCTAAATATTAATAAAATTTTGTGCTGTTAATTCAGCAGAGATAAACTGTACTTATGTAAAATTGTGTTAACGAACTGATGAAATATATTTAGAAATTCAAGAATCATTTTTAAAAGTATTTTATTATTTTTTTTATCTTAAAATACTTCAATGTGTATAAATATTATATTATGCAAAAAATATTATATTAGCATTTTGCCGAAGAATTTTCTGGCGTTTAATAATATTTTGTCACTTTTTTTACCACATTCTTTTTAAATATTTTTGACCATTAAATAGTTTTCCGTTTTTCAACCATCTATTAAAATTTATTATTTATATTTTATATTATTTGCGAATAAATTTGATTTATACATATGATATTTTATTTAAAAAATATAACCCAAATTAATGTCATGCACTTCATAATGATTTTATTTTTTAAAATGCATAACTTAAAATGTTTTTATTTGTATTTTCTGAATGAAAAAAGTGTTGAATATATTTTTATTTTATTAGATTTTTCGGAAAAACATTTCATTTTCCCCACATGAATCAGTTTTTTGCGAGTGAAAACCAACCATTTCATGAATATAAAATCATGCTACGACCAGAAAGATGATAAAAAGATTGGAATTTAGAATATACAATTCAATAAAATATTTATTCCCAATGTATTTATTATTTTCATATAAAACGAAATAACTTTTCGAAAAATCCAATAATTAGTTCAATTGTATGTTTCAATAGTTTCTCTATATTTTTCCAAATATTATCAGTAAAATATAATTATTATTTAAATTAAATTTATCATTATAGTTAATATTTATTTATCATTTATAAATCTTTGTTAAAAAAGAGCTTCTGAATAAAGATAAGATTTTAACAAACTATAAATGCTAAAATTTAGGAATTACTTTTTTTCTGAGTCTTCACAATAATAAAGCATAATTAATTAATTTTGATGGTCAAAATAAGGCAATGTTTTTAATGTTGAGTTCACTAGTTGTTATAACATAATGTGTACTAATGAAACATTTAAATTGACAATGTCTTTTGTTTCACAGTATTACTTCAAAAATTAAATATGGCTAATTTTTTCAACATTAAAACAATTTTATTCTGATTTTGCGTTTGTAGATTCTAAAACAAAAAGAAGCGTAAGAATTCTTTTTTTTTTTTTTCTTTTGAGAAATCCAATAAGTGCATATGATTTTTGAAAGTTAAATATTAAGAGATAACAGTGGAGAGGGAGAGATCTGCATCTCATAAATCATTCACGTATCATAGATCTTCCATTTTCACGAATTTCTCAATAAATGTTTAATTTAATCACAAAAAGTTTTAAAGTTCACATTTTTTAGAAACTTGTTGTCTTATAAATAATGCTAATTTCTGAGCATTATATACATTACAAATGGTGTAGAGCTTTATTCTCATGGAAATGAACACAGCCATATTAAGAAAACAAATTTGCAATTAAAAATAAAATTTAGTAGAAGTTGGAATTGTTCTTTTTTTCTTTTTCTTTCATTTGCTCTTAATGTGTGAATAAAGTATCTTTTGACAATAAAAAGTAGAATGATGTTAAGATTATAAGAATGCATTTTTGGTGCTGCCATCTAGCGAAATGTATTGAAAACAATTTTTAATGATTAGGAATATTTCCTTTTACAATATCTTCAGCGATCAATTTTCTTATATCGATAATCTTTCAAATATTAATTGCAATAAGAGGGAAAATGACTGATTAGCCACATTTTAATTAGTTACTTCAACAATAAATACTATTTAATCATAAGACTTAAAAATAATTTAAAGTTTAAATGCTTAAATATTCCAGAACTTCGATTCAAACTTGGTGCCTAAATTTCGGTATTTTTAAATTTAATAATAATTAGAATTTCTTATAGATTTGTTTCATATATGTTTTAAATTTTGATGCTAAAAATAGTATTCACTGTCAACGATATTCCGCAATAATATAAAAGTGTTTTCCCTGTTTTTTGGGAGTTTGTATCAAAATTTCAAGCTATGTTTTTGATTTTTTGAGCTATGGCTCAAGATGTTATGTGTCTATCCACACCCCTCATAATCCCTACCGGACCTTTAGTATATATATATATATAATATTTATAAAAAATTATTGTAATAATAATCCGTTATGTTGTATTCTTACGAAATACGGCAATGCCAAAACAAAACATAAGACAAGTTATTTTCTGCAGTTTCTAAATGTGGAACAAAACATAGAAAGACATTTCATTAATAACAGAAACAAAACAGAGTAGTTTATGAACATGTTATACTATTTTCATTCAAGTATATAAAGAGAAAATCAGCAATTTGATTGAATATGGTATGAATTAAATTTAATAGATAACCTGCGATTAATGTTTCTTATTGTCAAACCTAAATAACATTTTCTTTATTGCAATGCTGAATTCAGTTCACTCCCTATTTTTAAATAACGATGTCAAAATATAATATAATATATATTTTAAAGTTACCATTTTTAAGTTTACATAGATAACATTCTTAATAATAAAATTTTTAAATTGCTATAATAGTTAAAAAATAAAATGTTGAAATTAATATTTTATGATCAAATTATACTGTCATTCAATATTGAAATGTATGATTTAAATACAGCAGAAGATACACAGGTGAATTAAATAACAGAATTGTAGAAGCTTCTTGTGTGTGGTAACTATTAGTTTTTTTTTCTTCCAGAAAGCAAAAAGAGTATTTATTGATATCCATTACTAAGATTATTTTTCTAAGTACTATTTAGAAAAATTCAAACAGTAATATTTTAAAATTTAGACAAAGTTTAAATAATGCACTGAAATAGTTAAATTTCTTATTAGAGCTTTACTTATATAAATTTCAAATTTTAACTTTTTCAAGTCACTTCGTGGACTTCTGCCTGCTCTTTGATTTTCTTGAAGATTTTCACGAAAAAGATGTTAATCAAGGCTTTTAAGAATATGAAGGTCTATAGGAAAAGTTAGTTTGTAGGCCTTAATTTGAAGGTTCTATTTGCATTTTAATTATTATACTTATTTGTTTTTGTTTAGGAAGCTTCTTGAAATAATGAGCTTCCAATGTTTTGTACCCGTTAAGAGCTTCTCTGTGTGATTGCTAAATCTCACTGTCAGATCAACATTTTCCAACAGTTTTCATTGAAATACCTGTCCATGAAACACCATAGATCCCTCACTCAGGCTTAAATATATTCATTTGTATAATCTGCTATAATCACCAATAAACATCATCAATCCATTCACGTTCCATCACTCTGATGAAAAGTATTGAAAAAGTGTTTCAAAGTAAATAACAAAAATTACAGCTGCTTTCTCAATTATTAAAAATTTGGTTGAAAATACTTATACTCTCTTCAAATTCCAATCAACTGTTCAGTCTTCCAAGTCGAAGCTCTGACGTTCCTGGAGGCCAATAACCATGCAAAAGGCAAGAAATATTTCTTAATGACCATTTGAAGAGACAGCTTGTCTGTTTTAATGGCAAATTACGATATGCAACATAAATCAAATTTATTACATTTTCTTCAACAATCACCATTAAACACGAAAATCCAACTTAGTTGGATACGTGTTCATGCAAAAAACTAATACAATGTGCTTGCGGATCGAAGAGCAGAAAAGACTTCAACAGATCCTGATGATCAAACGTTTAACTTGCACATACCCAAAAGCAACACTACTCAAACAATAGACATTAACCGTATGGCAAGAGCAATGGGACATTATTGAACAAGGTCAACCCATCAAACAAATAATCTTTACAGTTTCAATCCATACTATCCAAATGAACCCGTATATCTTTTACGTAATAGCGAACCATGGACTTTTATCGATATACTTAAACAGAGTTAAAATAATTCAACTCAACTCTTTGCGTGTACGGTGTCGAAGGACATTTGACAACTATCTGTTGAGTTGCTCCCAAAAAAAAACTTTAAAGTTAAATAAACCCACTACTATATCACCAATCAGTTTTCTCAAATTTTGTCTTTTAAGCACTTTTCGGGAAAAAAAAGTTGCTGATATTGTAAGACAACTTACAGTTCACGTATTGGATGTTTTTCTGTTTACGAGACAGGCCAGAACAGACTTGGAAACGTTAAGATAATCGAATTCATATTTAAACAATCTTATTTTGTTATAAACAACGACCAATATCAGAATTATATGTATTATAAACCCATTTTATATATTTTCTTTTCTTAAGCATATTTCATATAACTGCGTCATCTCTGATTATATATAAATGGTACAAACCATTATCAATAACATGCATTCAAATTGTAAATAGTATATTACTTTGTTCCGTATCAACTGTATATAAGCATTATAACTAAGTAATACATTTATAAAATTTAGCTTTTTTTAATTATCATAATTTCAGATTAATTTTATGATTGATGATATGCCATCCAAGAAATAGTTGTATAAATAGTTGTATTTTAAATCTCCAGATTCATACTCAAAAGGTGCATTCTCTGTGGTAAATAATTCTTTTTCTAAATAAATATGAGGTGTAGAGGTACCAACCTACTTGATAACCAGTAGGTACAATACGAACCTCCTCACTAATAAATATCTGATTTACATTCCCCTACCAGTAAATGTGCATTATAAATACGAAAATGATATAGTTATATAACAAATATTTTCAAATAGTTGGTGAGTAAATGTTTTCGTTAATATCGTAAGCATTAATTTTTACCTTTAATAATGTTTTATCATAAAACTTTATTTTAATATTAGAGAGAATACACAAGAAATTCATTTTCATTTTTACATAATCTTTTAAAAATGTTTCCTTAAATTTAATAATATATGTTTAGGAAGTGTCATAGAAATACAAAGCAAAGCTTGCTTCCAAGTTTTACCTACGAATTATCCTTGAAGAGAATACATTTTATGCCAACAGATAGCAGCACTATGTGATTCAACTTCAGCTACATAAATCTATTCTAATGTGGGTATTTCTGTTTTTAACTTTTTTGGAAGGAAGTATATTAACTCCTGAATTGCACATGTTGGCTTTTGCAAGGTAAAATTTTTTGAAGGAACAATTAATTTCTTCAGGATCACAGAGATCAGCCTTTCCCCTAAATATTAGAAAGTGTATACAATTTTATAAAATAATCATTTTAATTTTATTTTATTATTTTAAAAAGGAAAAGAATGATTGACCACTAAACGCGATTAACATTTTTTCATTCATTATCAATTTTCTTTTTTACACAGTTTTGTAATTCATACATTCCCACGATTATTCACTGTTTATAATATTTAACAGACAATGAGAAAGTTTCTTTAATATACAATAAACAAGTGTGGGCTAGTGTTTTGCAGTATTCTGTATTGTTACTGCTTGTTTCTTGATAAATTTTAATCCTGTGCTTCGTTACGTGATTAAGAGTCTTTCTTCTTAATGTAATGCTGTTTTAACCAATAGAATTAGGTATATATATATATATATATATATATA
>JAPDSC010105421.1:102134-113049 GCA_026290005.1 Latrodectus geometricus | reverse complement strand
AGCTGTGCATGAATTCCTAAATTAATACATTTTGACTTGATGTCGTTAGAGTAGTAAAGTGATAACAACATTACTGATGAGTTGTACCTAAAAATTTCTCAAAATTATTTCTTTCCATGTTCAATTTTACGTTACCTGAATCTGCTAAAATGACTCTGAATTTAATTTGAAATGTGTGATCGTAATTTTAAATAAAATTTTCGAAAAAAAAGTACTGCATCTTATGTGTGAATTCTTCTATGAATTTTCTCTTCACTGCTAAAAACCTTCATTCTTTATGAATATTTTTACAAAAATTCACCTTTTGGGTGACTCTAATAAATGATAATTCATGAGAGAGGAAAGCATCAAATATTTTCGACTCAAGATTGCTTATGATTTTTTGCTTGAATTGTTGCAATAAAATTGTGCTTCTTTTTTTTTTCATATACTGTAGAAATCTGAAAAAGTTTTAATATAGTTTTATTGTAAATAAAAAAGAAATGTTTTATAGTTTTTCATATTTATATTTTAGAATCAAGATGCAGAATGAAAACTTTATTAAAAAAAGTCGTTTGAATATTAAATACTTCTTCTTCAATAAAAGCTTACATTCAATGATACGAGATGGCGACACTAAAATTTTAAGTTGAAGTAATATTTTTCCATATAAATTTTTCAATCGGATGGGAGCAATTGAGAAGTATCGGAGTAGTGGATACAAAAATTTGCTATGATTTCGTAACATTTATTCATTTCTATTTCTTAAAATTACAATAATATTTATTGATGTAGCATTTGTATTAGCATTTTATCTTTCCAAGTTTCTAAAGAAAAAAGTTTCTTAAGCATTTCAAAATTATAAGGTGGGAAAGGGCTTTACTACTCATAGAAAAGGATAAAATACAAATTTTAAAAAAGTTTTAATAGTTTTTCTGATAATGTAAAAAAATATCTGTGTAATAGAAAAAATTAAATTCGCCATTATTTATAAGAACAATTAAACATTGAACAATTCAGTTTAAAACAAAATGAGATATTGATCTAAGCATGAGAAACGAAGACATCTATTAACATTTAGTAACAAGTTGAATTTTTTAAAAGATAATTAAACTAGGTTTACTATTTTATGAATTTTAAAATTCTTTTAAACTTGGTTGGCAGCTTTTAGTATGAACACTAAATAATATTTGTATGTAATTATTAAAAATTCACATTTATAAGAAATGAAACTGTAAAGTAGAGAGTACGATCAAATGCAATTTAATGAGTTTGAAACAATTAAAACATATTAATAAAGAAAATTATAAAAATGCTTAAAATATTTTTAAAACCAAAAGAAAGAGAATAAAATAATTCTGTGAATGTAAAGGTTAAAATTTTTAAATAACAAAATAAATTATCATTCCAGATTTTGCGATCAGCTAATTAAGGTTTAAAATGAATAAAAAAATGATATAGATGAGTAGAAATTTCCCATTAATTTGAGTACTGACGAAATATTTACAAATATAAAAATAAAAGCATTTATTATTTCCTAAGCACTTTGCTATTTTACAGAACTAATAAAATATAATGTATGACAAATAACATTTTTGTTAATTAAATATCAAAATAAAAAATGTAGTTATAAAAGTATTAAATAGATGTTGAATGAGATTAATATATAGATACTGATTTGCAACTCGACCTGAGCATGGTGGCTCTCTCTCGTGTGTAGATTTCGAACTATTACAATAATTTATTTTCTAATGGTGGGGCACTGGACCCATGAACCAAATCACGAATGTATGAGTAGCATTGATCACGTCACACCATCACATACCCGATATAGGGCGGGCCACTTTCATCCATCATCTCAGAAGAAGAAAAGACAACGATACAGAGAGAGAGAAAGGAATAATATCCATACCCAAAGTGGGATTCGAACCTGGGACCAGCAGCCCAAGAGTCCGAAACGCTAACCACTCAACTCTTGGCAAATATTCATTTGAAAACCAGAGGGTTCTATATAATGCTTTCCTGCAACTACGTTACAGAGACATTTAAACTTTAGGAAACGCAGCATCTTTATAAAATTGAACTAATTTTCTTTCCAAACCATATTTATCTATGTGAGTCAAAGTATTCTTGCAAACGCCCTAATTTGTTATTTTTAAATAATTCTGCAAACTAATATCAATTTAATTTATGGCTAATTATTTTAATTAAAGGGAAAAATCTAGTTATTCCTCTTATTAATAAACACTTGGGATTTGTTGCGACTTATGTAAGACTATTTCAGGCGCAAAGAGAGCTTAAAACTACTAAACTTTTTGTGAAGGGTTCCAAAAGATGAGTGAATAGTTTCAAAATAAATTTTTGTCTGAAAGTAATCGAATTTTAATAAATGTTGAATAATTTATTATTTCTCTAGACTTTTTTTTTTGAAGATTTTTGTATGACTTTCACTATTTCTCATAGCGTAATTTTTCTTACATAAGATTAAATTCTAACTAAGTCTTATACTATAGAATAGGATAAACTATACGCTTTTCTACTTTTCGGTTTCACCTGTCTTTAGTACTGTAGATACCAATATCTTAGTATCTATATAAAATTACATGAAGAATGTTTCCGGATTGTAGTTTGATAGAGGGAATGAAAACATGTTTTAAAAATCATTTATGTAATTATATATCTGAATTTTCAACTATTGTTTCCATATTGATTCCTTTACCAATTAAATTTTTAAACTTTGTAAGAATTAAAAAATAGTTATTTTTGCACGTTGAGGTTTTCTATTAGAACTTAATATTTTTTAATCTTAATTGAATTATATAAGCTCATTTTGAGTGAAATAAATAATAGTTTGTATGATGATCCTAGAAACATAAAAACGGGGTTTTTTTTTATATATAGCTTAGCAATATTAATGAATTGCAATATTGAATGACACTTAAAAATGGTATCAAAATAAAGAAATCGATATTATTCAAGCTCATCATTATATTTTAGAGCTATATTTGTTCAAAATTTCAATATTATGTAAAAAAAATCAGTTCTATTAAAATATATGACTTTATGGAATAATAAATAGAAACATAGTTTCATAAAATTTGAGCAATAATTTTAATCTTTCATTTGCATTTAAAAATAGCAGACTTGATTTAAATCATTTTCATTTTATTGAAAATTTCAACTTAGAGATTAGTAATTTTGAGTAATTTGTGGATAAATGTAAATATAACATATTATGCAAATTATATTCAAAATATCACAATAGTTGGAATTCATATTTATAGAATTTTCATGTGGGAGAGTGAATGAAGTTATTTTTTAATCATGCTAATCCAGTTTTAATCAAACAAATAACTTAATAGAATGTAGAAGATGATTGAAAACTAAAATTTTTATGGTTGAGTTAATTTCTATTAATCTTGCAAAGATCCAACACGGTCACTAATTGTTAAATGGAAAAATTTTAATGACTACTATTAGTATCATATTTGAAAAGAAAAATAAATGTTTAAAGGAAATGATCAAAAATCTAAGTTATAAGATAGTCAGTAATAGTTTTTAAATATGATTAAGTACTGTTTGAGAAAAACATTTGATTTCCCTCTTTTAATAGATCAGTTTAAGTGTAGATTATTTAGTAGAACAATATATTTAATTTTTTACGATCAATATTAACGTAGGAAGTGTTCGATCTTTAATCCTGAGAATTCTCTAAACTATTGAATTTGTTATATGACTAAAATTAAAAACAAGCTACAATATTCACAAATTAATTTTTTTTAAAAAAATTTAGGTCAAGTTGAATTTAAAAACAGCCAGATGGAAAACAAACATAAAAATATATTTTCGGAAAATAATTAAAAAAATGATTGATTGATTTACATTAACATTAAATCGGATGCTCTAAAAAGGAAATTCATTTATTTATTTAGGCAGGTATTATAAGAAAATAAATAAAAGTGGCCGAATTCTTTTCACTCATTAGCACACTATAGAGAAATTTTATGAAATTATAGAATGAACACTTCAGCAGGTTCACATGTACAAAATCTCATTATAAGGATTCAAATCTAGTTAAGAATTTTTATGAACTTGGGGAAGTTCCGTTTCTAGTTAAGGAAGTAAAAAATCGGTGTTTTTTCATTTTAGTATATTATTTTATACTGTAAAATTATCCAGCAAAGTAAGATATTTAGGTGATACGTAAAACGTAGGCCTTTATTCAGTAACTAACAAATTTATTAAATGAATAATGAAGATTGATAATAGAATTTTGGGCATTTTTTTTTTAAAAACTGAGATTCTGATTTCATATTTCAACCTCACCTCTTCAAATTTTCATCTTGCAAGAAGAATATTGACTATATATTGTTTCACTTGTAACATTCCTAGATGACACAAAACTTACTCATTTCAATCAAGCAAATTCAGAGTCTTTTCAAACTCCCCTAAAGCTCTCCAAGGCTTAATGATTAGACCATTTTTATCAGGGTGAAATGGCCTGAGTTCGATATCTGCCATTGTTGAAATATGATAGATAGTTTCTGTTTCCTACTTACACACTTATCAAGGTGGATACTTGAGAGTTTTCTGGTTTCCTCCCTCGCGATGAGCAAATGCAGCATAATATATATTTAAGTCTTTCAGAAATTCAGTGTGTGTTAGGTGTTCAAATGCTTTTAGGCCCTTTTCGTTTTTTAGACTATCCATTGCACAATATGTAATCCCAATTCAAAAGATATTATGATAAGTATCTTTTATCCTTTTAAAGAGATACATAAGCTTAATAAATGAAATATCTGTCAAAAACTTCGTTGATAAATAGTACAATTTATTTGCTTTTGTGGTTACTGACAATATATAACTGCCCTGATTTCCAAACACGCTCACACACACATTTTACTGCTATTATGTTATAATTAAATGAGTTTTATCTTTTATATTTCATTATTTAAAATTTGCTCGTTTAGTCATGAATGAATGAGTAATTAAAATTTTAAAATTTTGAAAATTGCTCTCAATATGAAAAAGCTATCAATTTTTAAAAGTCGTTGAATCATCTGTAAAATTTCCCAGAAATTGGAATAAATTGAACTCTAAAGTTTTATTTTAAATCAATTGCGTTTTTGCAGTAAAGAAGAAAGCGTTAAATTCATCATCCCATTTAATGTAATATTAAATTAAAAGTTTTTTTTTTAGATTACAATTTTTATTAAAGAAATTTTACTTAAGAGGAGATACAAGTACTGGAATAAAATATATATATAACAAGAGAAATAGATACGTTTCCAAAAATATGAAATTGTTAAGTATTTTATTTTAACAAATATTTCTTTTATACAAAGGAATTAAATGCAATAAATTAGTTTACTATCTAAGAGAAATGATTACCAACATAAAATATTTTTTTCTTTTAAAATGTTTTTACATAAGAGTATTTTGTTAAATTTGCATAATTTTTAAAGAGTTTATTTTTAAACGAGAAATTTTAAAGAGAACTTAAGATTCCGAAGAAAAGGTTAATGCACGAATGTCTTGAAAAATTAATTATATGGCTTCACTTTCAGTTGCGTCCTACATGTCACTATGTCTTTCTTTACAGGCTCTATCTATTATACTTTATATGCCACATTCACATTTATAAGACAAAGCTTTCTCTCAAAATATTAAAAAAAAAATATTTAAAAATAATGCAGAAATCGCAGTTTATTATTAGTTAATAGTTTTTTTTATACGTTACATTTTAAAATTATTTTATTTTCAAAATATCTAAGCATGCATTTTAAAGATACCTGTATAAAGATAAAAAATAACTTAAATTAGCACTAATTGTTTGTTGGATAAAATTTGAAATCAACCTTAATGCTACATTTTTTTATACTTTGCTTTAATTTAACCTAAGTGCACACTTATTGCATAGTTCAAAAAACTTGCAAAAAATAATCATTGATAAAGATTTTATTGTTGATAATAGTTTTTTTTCTTTTATTACAAAAAAATGAATATCAGCAAAAGAGAAACTTCAAATTATGTTAATTTATTAAAAAAGATGAAATTCAATTAAAAACCATATTACTTCTTAAAAGGCAATTAATTTTTTGAATTACGTCTGAAGTTTGGAAGCCATAGGCATGTTAGCTCAAAAACTTTATGGGCCACAAAAACAATTTTGAGTGTGTGGTCCTTCAATTACAGAACTAATTTTGCACAAATCTATTAAATATCCGCTTCTTCGACATTTGTCCAGATTGCTTTAACCCTTTATGGTTCACCAAGCTCCAAACCGTTTCCTATAGATCATTGATCATGCAAATTATAATTGAGTTTCTAAACTGAACTGTAATATAACCTTCAGTATGCATGCTATTATGAGAGAAGAATATTAACCATTGACACTTGACTTTAAACTATTATTAGTATCCGAACTTTGGCCTTAAGTTTCTATTAAAATATAAAATTTTACCATTTCCAATTCGGAAGACTCACATGAAAGGAGTTGCATTAAAGTGAATAATGAGTTATAATATTTCATTACCTTTGCCCATGCAATAATTAATTTCAGAGAGAAAAATAATGTATTTACAAATGATAAAAAATTCATAGAGAAAATTGCTTCAAAGCAGAGTCTCCTTCATTAGAAACAAAGTTATCTTACACTTAGCAAATAAAGTAACTGAAATCTTAAAGAAATCTCAATCTTGAACTAATGATCCAAGAACAACGTTAAGTGAGTGATTGTAATATGTATATATATAAAAGTGTGATAAAAATACTGATAAAAATAGAAGTCGGATACAGTTTTTCTGTCTGCTGATAAGGTGAGTATCGTATAATTCACAGAATTTTGTATTTACGTTGAGTCACTTATATTGTCTTATTGCGTCTACGTAATCTCATTAAGCTAAGTAATTTTTCCCGCTTATTTTTGTTCTTTGTATAGAAAGTTTTATCTTTTATCTCTTCTAGACGACGTCAGTACTGCACATTGATCTTACGCATCTAGATACTACTGACAACATCCTATTAGCACTTGATTAGCTGCATGTGTACTTTTCGAAAAAAAAAAAAAGAAAAAAAAATAACTTGCGAAAACTAATTAGATTATATCCAACAATTTTTACAGATATCTACATTGTATAAATTTTATTAGAGCTTTTTGTGTTTTGTAATATGAACAATTTCGGAAATGTTCGATAGTTAGAATAGGTAGAAACCTGAAAATACAATGAAATATTAGAAAATATTCCTTTAAAGTTAATAAGAAATAAATTGAGCGAAAAAACATATTTCGCTTTATAAATTTAAAGAATTATTTAAAAATAAAGGATTTTTTATGTACATTTTGTCGTCTATCCATCAATATATACGTTTCACAATAAAAGCAAATAAATAATATAATTCATGAATAATTAAAAATGATGATGAATATTTTCACATTTTCATAGCACATGGAAGCACTTTTCCTTTCAGTTTTTCTCCGCAAGTTATGAAGACAAACTTGCCACATCAAAATGAGAAATTATTTTCGAAAATACCAGGGAACTAAGAAAAATTGTAAAGATGAATATCAAGTTCATGGCTGAAAATTGAAATAAGTAATTAAAATATTTGCATAAAGCAAGAATGCATTTAAAACTTATTTCATGGATGCAAACATTAGAAACATTAGAAAAATGTCACTTTATTCATTAAAGTGATCTAAAATTATACATTTAAATAATAATTAATTCTTAGTATTTCAAATTGTTGATCTTTTTTCAAATTAAAAAAGAAACAAAAGTATAAAATAATATCATTCTAAATTTTAAAAACATTCTTGACATTCTTTACAGAAATCTTATTTTATTTCGTTTCACATTGTAAAAAATAATTAATACTACATTCGCAATAAATCTTTGCCCTCTCATCTTGTTTTTTTAATCTTTTTTTTCCTTTTCTCTTTCCCTCAATATTTTATTCTCTATTTTATGTATATACATAAAGTTATTATTTAGTAAAATTTTATTATAAGCTCCCTTTCAAAGTATTTAGAAGAATATAAAACATTTTTATGAGCTATGATTATAAGCAATTGATTTGAATCTCACAAATTCTGTATAGTTATCGTAAGTTTTTGCTCATTAATTGTGCATTTTCGTCACCTTTACATTAGATAAACATCATGGCCTATTAGCGATGATATGATATCCAGAAGTAATAAAACATTTTAGATTAAAAAAATATATTCCTCAACATCCATGGATTTCTCTATTGGGATTTGTACCCAATCCTACGGTATCGATAAATTTTAGATAGATGGGAATGACTGTGTTATCGTTCCTATATCATTTTATAGTTATAAAAATCTCTTTCTTATCCCTTCGTTTTTATATTAATAGCAGAAGAAACATTCTGTGGAAACCTTCTTATTTTATTTCAAATTGTGAATGTGAAAGTTTTTTTAAAGAGTTCATTTTATTAAAATGTAATTATATTATCTACTCTAAAATTATTGATATGTTAGCTACATATAAGTTAAGTTTTATGTGACATGTATAGCGACTCTTGACACCATGGATAAATGAAATCGAAAATAATTATATTGTATTCATGATATAGGTTGCTAATATATATCAAGGTAAAATTTCCATAAAGTTTTATATTTTTTACTGCATTAAGTGACCAATGCCTTTTATAACAAATTATATTTTAGTATTGATGGTTTATAGTAAAGTTGGTGTGTAAATGATTAGTCTTTTGCTTTTCAGTTTAGCAGTCAATTACAAGTATGTATGAGTTATAAGTTAAAAATCCTTTCAGAAATTGATATTCATAGAAGCCTAAAATATGCTTTGAGTTGTAACTCCTGTTCACTTACGAGCAAACACACGAATTAAATCTCGTGTAGAAAAAGTGTGTAACAAATCAAATCACGAGGGCGCATAAAATTATTTTAATTTGTGCTTCTGTACTTGTATCATTACGATGATGAATGATGCATAAGTATACGCCTAATTAGTAATAAGAAATTCAATTGAATAGATAAATAATATATAGTAAAAAGTTTTAAGTAAAAAGAAATGAGCAGTTAATTATTGAATACTAAATTGGTCAAAATGTATCATTCGAATATCACTTTTTAACGATATAGTAAATTTGTGAAAAAATTAGCTATTTTGAAAACAAAAAATCAGTTTTTTTCAATTCTGATAAGAAATTATTATTATTTTTATAATTTAATTTTTAATGACTTTCAGAGTTGATTTTTTTAAGATTTATTTAAATATAATAAAAAAGGAATCGAAATAACATTTTTTAATTAATTCATTTTTTTCAGCTCATAAATCTTTTTAGTTAAATGTTAGATAACTTTAGATTTCTTTGCTTTTAAGAACTTAAAACTTTTTCAATAACATAGAATAGTTCTACCCACGTTGTTATGCGCGATTTTATTGGCTGTTACCAAACCAAGTTAGCAGTAATCAAAATTAACATCATTAAATATTTTTTATGATTTAAATCTGGGATAAAATCTATATTATCCTAGATTTTTAAAGTGAAAAACTTTATAGATAAACAGTAATCCCAAGTCTATGTAAAATGCTAGATTTCGGAAACAATGCAAATGAAGATAATTCTTAAATGCTAAAATTCTACAAAAGCATTTTTCTCTGCTCGTCATAAAAAAGACTACTTATACATAACCCACATTTACTTCTAATATCCTCGACATCTAGGTTAATTGCTGCTGATTTGATTACATTTTAAATTGTTTCAAGAGAAGTGCCGCTCACGTTACACTTAAATTCAGATAAAAAAATTACACTCAAGTGAAAAAAGTTTCATAATAAAACATTACACATTACGGAGGAACCTTGAAACGGTTTTTAGAGAATGATGTTTTGCGGTGTAATAAAACTTATTCGATATTATTCAAAAATATATATAATTTTATACGCAAAATTCACTATTTTACAACACTCTTGGCATCTAATGTTCATCTACAAAGAAATAAAAGAACAAAGAGAGAAATTTAATTTGGATGTTTAAGAAAAGATAAGCGAATAAAATCATTTTTGAATATTACGAATTAAAGCATAATATAAAACAATATGAAATCTATATTATTTAGCATATTCTTATAAGGAAAATATTGTTTCTGTATTTTTTATGATTTATAATCGTTTTCAGCCGCAACCTTTTCTTAAATAAACAAAGCTGTTCGAGATCAATGAAAGAATTATAAATGAATTTTTCTGAATAATTTGCGTCCAAAGACTACTTAGAAAATTACAAGTTTTCTAGGACATACCGCAACATGTTTTGTCTGTGCACTTTAAACTAGAAACCACATAGTTGAAAGCAGGGATTATTACAATTTACATTGCGAATCATTTATATTGAAGAGCTTTAATTCATTTCATTAGAGCGGTGGTTTAACAACTGACGAAACAACCGTGACAAATAAAGGAAAACCATTTTCTTCATTCATGACGAAGTAAACCATAATTGCATCAATATAAGGGCCTAGATATCTCTTTATTATTCTAATG
This sequence comes from Latrodectus geometricus, assembly GCA_026290005.1. NCBI lineage: Eukaryota > Metazoa > Arthropoda > Arachnida > Araneae > Theridiidae > Latrodectus > Latrodectus geometricus. The sequence goes on along the minus strand of JAPDSC010105421.1, from coordinate 102,538 downwards.
TATATTACTTAAAATATTTAAATTAGAAAGTTAAATAAGCCAAACAAGTTAATATTACAAAATAAATTAATTACATAATTTTTGCTGATTAAAAATATGCATGGACATAAATTATAATTATGTAAATTTAAACATTATAGCAAAAGATTACACGAACGTAATATATAGTACTTCTGTCATCAAAAAGAATGTAGCATTAAGGTAACTTAAGTTAAAAAATTTAAGATTATATATTTCTGTTTGTATAAGTTTATCTTATATTGCTTGGTATTTTCCAGATATTCTCTCTTAAGTTGTGTGAATAGAAACAATTATAGAGAATAGAGACCTAGGAAAATATACTGGGGAAATGGTCTAACAACAGTGATATTTTAGGCACCTACTTGACTTGAATATATATATAT
>JAPDSC010105421.1:85659-102034 GCA_026290005.1 Latrodectus geometricus | reverse complement strand
CATTTCGTTTATAAATAACTGCACTATACAATGCCTTAGATGTAAAAGCTGTAAATATATTTTACAATATCTTTTGATAGCACATTTATCATAAGTCGAAATATTTATTTGAAAGATTGTCTCTTTTAATTGTATGAGTGACAACCAGTTTATGTGTGTATCATCCTTCTAGAATTGTAAGTTCAGAAAGTATTATTATGCAAGAAAAAAGACTTTTTATGTGTATTTTTTACTACATTCAGTTAATTCTGCATTGAAATAAAAACTATTCGATTTTCATTATATTGATTTTATTTAAAATATTACATATTTATTATTATTATTTAAAGGCACAATTAGAAATGTTATATGTCATAAAGTTTTGAATATAACTTTTTACGACTGAAAGCTATATATACTTTCACATGCGATTTTATAACTCAAATAAAGTAAAAAATATATGAATTAATACATGAATCTAAGAGGAAACATTTTAGAAAGCAATTATGTTCAACTCTATTATAATTTTATTAATATGTTTAACATAATGTAATTTTATGATATTTCAGATTTATATAAAATAACATAGAGAATTTAAAATTCAGACTAATATTAATATTTCTTAAGAAGCATTTTTTACAATTCTCTTAATAATGAGAATTTTTATTTTACTTAGAGTTTCAATCTTAATATTCATAGAATTATACTACTTAAGCTTTATTTTATTAATTCATAGAATTATCAACTTTAATGTTACTTAAGGAAATTGTTTAATTACAAACATTTTATGGAAATATAGGATACATAGAATGCATCTAAAATGTAAAGTATTGCTTATGTTTTCATAGAAAAAGTTCATTGACACTATCGAGAAAACAAGGAAAACTTTTAAAAGCATATAAAGTTATAGATAAGTTAGGTTTATAGGTTATATATCCAAATCTCTCTCTCTCAATTTTCAATGATTACAGCCGCTAAATAAAACAAAACGTCTATTAATTTTGAATCATATTTTAGTAACGAGGCTGACACGTGAGCTGGCACACTCTTTGCCACATTACTTCCATAGAAAGAATTTAAGTTTTAAGGAACCAATTATATACATGGGTCCTTCCATTATTGCGGTCTTTAGTTGGATCATATTTTGAACACGCTAATACTTCTAATACTACCGCTTAATACTTCATACAGTAGTTAAGAATGACTCCAAAATTGTAGATGATATATACGTAAAGTGACTCAGATTTCTGCATAGATTTGTGAGAGTAGATTGTGAATATAGATTTTATTATTATTAATATAAAATAAATCGTTATTAAAAAAACTAAACAATAATCAATGAACAAAACATTAAAAACTCTCTTCTAAAAAATAAAATGAGTATTACAATCATTTCTTTTATGTAAGAACTCAGTTTTTCCAATGTCTAAATATTAACCAATGCATAAAATTTTTAGACTCTTAAAGTATAAAAATTAATTCTTTGTCCGCAGGTCAAGGTTTTGGAGGATGCGCAAGCAATATTATTTCTCTATAAATATTGACAGGGAAATATGCTCCTTTCAATGATTTAAAGTAATTAAAGATTTAATTCAAATTACTCTCTAAAATTTCAATGTTTTCCCAAATTTTAAATGATTTTTTTGGTCAGGAAATGAGAATGTAACCAATTAGGTCTAAAACAAATAACTTGTTTAAATTATTTTAAATATATAATCATTACAAAAGATTTTTTAAATATTTATTTTATTAGAATAAATAATAAGTTCTTAACTTTAAATGCAAAACAATATGAGTTAATTGCAAGAAGATTAAATCTTGTTTTGAGCAATTACAACATAATAAAATTAAAACAAAAAAACAGACTTACAATTTTTTTGAATGATGTTATTAAAGAATTGAGTCTACTCTCTTTGGCTACTCAAAACATTATACATGCGCAATTAATTGACGCTTTGAGATAAAATAACTTCATCAGTGAATGAATAAATATTTGTTTTCCAAGATTTTTACTTCCTCTTCAATTACAAATTCGGTAGTTAATTCTTTTTTAATAAATTATTAGAGCCACATGTACTACAGAATATAGATACATAAATATTTTTAATCTAAACTTTTAAATTTAACTTTATATTTGTTGAATTCTCGGTATATATACTTATATGAAATTGTCTAATTTAAAATTAGGCTAGATAAGTGCTATTCATTTCTCGAAATAAAACGTAGGATATTTTGTTACGCCAGGAGTATTTAACTTTTTCAACTTACAGCTTGCTTCCCTATTTCTATTGGAGGCCAAAAATTCCACACTGATTTTACTTGTTCCTTAATAACTTCTTATTAGTTATACTATTGTCAAGAATCAGGCACACCTGTCCTTCTTAATTTAGTTTAATACAGATGCAAAGAATTATAGCACTATTTGTTGTTTTTGTTACTAATCTCCATGTCTAGGAATATACTAGATGAGGCCCACGAGTCCATTTACTTTCAGAAAATCGAAAACAAGCATAGGAGACTTATATAGGTTTTCAAGAGAAAACCCCAGGCACTCAAGGATATGTGGCGGTGATGCCTGTTCACCTTGACATTTAGGACAATTGGGGTATATCTTGAGAACTCTCTCATAAGTAAGTCCTTTCAGGTGTCCCCTGAAGAATCGGGAAAGTGCTGTCCGAACATATCTCTTGCAATCAAAAGAATGGGATCTTCCAGAACAATCAGCTTGATACCAGGGATGATCCGGGGGGGGGGGGGCGAGGAAAATTTGCCTGTCAGCAGGTCTTCTAATGAAATACAGTTCAAGATATGTCTGTGAATTGGTTATTGGTAATGGTTCTTCAGAACTTACCTTCACCAGATAATATAGCGCTATTTAATGTGTTTAAATCCTATTTAAGAAATTATATTATTATTCAGAACATCTTTATACCCCTTCACAGACGCAAATATCAATTTTTCATAGAATAAAGTGATACGTTTGCACCAAATATAATTCTTGCCATTTATCACAAAAACAGATATCGTTTTCCCGCTTGATGTAGATTATAGTCCGGTCACTACTGCACAGCTATGTCGTCAACAATGATAGACTATCATCACTATTTTACCATTTATTATTATTTTCTTATCCTACAGGAGAATTAACTTTGTTCAGTGAACGAAAGCTAAATCGTGCAAAAGAGAACGTATCATTTCATTTCAAATGTAACGTAATTTCATCTCTCCAAATGAAAAATTATATTTGAAAATAAAATTTCATTTATTTGAGAATGAAATTTCATTTAGAAGCTTGGCTTATCTTTTCAAAAATTTCTTACAACGCCTCTTTCTATTAACCCATATTTCATTATAAAATATTGAGTTTAAATCGTTTTTAAAATAAGAGAGAAGAGAAAGAGAGAAGTAAAAGAAAAATAAAGAGATATTTAAACCATATATTTGAATAAATTTGAATTACGTGAATATTTTCTAGCTTAGTATGGTATACTAATTTTTTCAAGAACACATTTTTCTAATATTTCAGTTCGAACAGACAATTATCCTGCCTCATTTAAATTTGCATTCCTAGTTTTCTATACTTATAAAAAAATTTTCAACCAAAAAAAAAAAAAAAAAAAAAAAAAAAAAAAAAAACTTTTTACAAAGTTTTATTTTATTTTATTTTATTCAATTTTTTAGCAGTCAAATGTCTCTTTGCGTCCATGTTGAAGATATAAAGAAAGAACATGATTTTGGATCTGGATTCTTAGAAAAAATAAAGCAAATGGATGGAGATTAAAAAATGCTGTGAAATGAGCAAAGGAAATTTACCATTACTTACTTGACTTATTATATTATTCCAAAAAGACTAACCATTTATTTTATTTGAAACTTATATTACACTGAAGATATATAGACATCGGGCTATTGATAATTGTCTAAATTAAATCTGAAGACGTATCAAATGACTGTAGCTCATAATTTTTGAATCTCGGTCAAGTGGTTACAACTGAGTTTGCATTCATTTCTTTAAACTACTTAGCCAAAACTAGCAGCCTAAATAGGCCTATATATAACAGAATTTGGAATCGTGCAAGAAAATTAAATTGACATCTATTTTTTTAAATATCTTAACAGAAGCAAGAAACGCGTGCTTAGGTCTTGTCAATACAAATACTTTATTCTGGATAATATCCTACTTTTTGATCATGAAAACGAACCATTTGATCACTGGGTTGAAATGATCTCCAAGTTTTAAAATATATTAATAGACCTAATCAGTAAAAATAGCTAATTTCTCCTTTGTAAACCTTTCAGTAAAGATGAATGAAATTTATGGATATTTTACTGATACTTTTTAATGATCTCTAAGCCACACAGTAAACGATTGTTCTTTATAAATATATTCAACTTTGAATTTTATATGGTGCTTATTTTTTTTTCTTTATCACTTCTTAATTGATGGGATATAGTATACACCACATTTTTAATTAAAATTATTTTTCAAGCTTGTTTTCAAAAATTAAACAATTTAAAAATGAAATGATTGAATTTATTGTGCATCATTTATCCCTTGCAGTTCCTTTGTAAAGAGAATTTCTTAAAGTTGATAAGAAGTTAGTCATATATAATTCTGACTGATTTATCTTCTCTGATACATATTGCAAGCTCGTCACATATTCATTCTCTTATGCAAACTATAGTTGATAAGTGATTGCCTGTATTTAGAAATGGATTACATCAGAGAACTTGCATAGGAAAATCAATTTATCGAAACAACTTAAAGTGACCCATTTTTTTAAAGACAGTTTAAAATTTACTTGAATGTTTACTTAATTATATTTACGCTACCTAAGAGATAGTACTTATATGTAGGATATTTTTAAAAACAAATCTAAATTATATTACCACTTAAAAATAGGTGAGTTTAAAAAAGAATATATAAGGAAAATAAGCTATTTGCTATCAACACTCAGTAATTCAACAAAAATTACAAAACGGAATCTCTAGGATACTTGTCTATTAGTGTTCCACACAATCATCAAATATATTAAGGCAGTTTTCAGAAAGCAGAAAAAGCTTGTTTATCTAGGCATTATGGATACCACGTGTCTGATCCCAAAGATAGTATGCGATAGATACTACTCGGTGTTTTGACATTTTCTGAACAGAACTTTTCTTAAAATTACAAATTCTTTTGGGGGTTTGTTGTAGCCCAGAGTTAAAACAAAAAAAAAGGACATTTTAAAGATAGAAAATTTTTTTAGTAAGAACAAGAATAATCTTTTAGAATGAAAAGGAAGTCATTCAGAATATCAAAAAGTATCGAAATAAAATGAGAAAATAAAAGGCGTAAAAATAAATAAGATTCAAATTGAATTTAACAACATCAAAGATTCGAATTGAATTTAACAACAGGAAAATTAAGAAAATATACTGAGAAGAAGCTTGAAATTCGAACTTGTTCCTTATCATCAGATTACAAGTGAGTAGTTTCGAATTTGTTTCAGTAAAGTTTCTAAAAAAATAAACAAATCACAAAAAAACTTTTTCGCAACTACTAATGCCTTTGAATAACAAAATATAAACAAGAGTCGTAAAATTAACATAAATTAAAAAGAAACCAAAATAAGGAAAAAGGCACACACTTATATGTACATATTACGTGCACAACAACGGATATTGTCTTTCGTTACTGTATCAACTTATTATATACAAATAAGGAAAAATAAGACAGCAAAAAGTTTTAAACCATATATTAAAATATATAATAATTAAGTATCATACATTTTTAAGTTGCTTAAATTTATAAGCATATATATATATATTAATGACTGTGAAAAAATCTATAAATTTTCAACAAAAATAAAATATTGAAGGGAATATAATGTTAACTATTCGCAATCGATAACATTATTTTCTTAATTAACAATAATTTAAAAAAGTCAAAATACTGTTTAGAAATAGTATGATAATGTAGGCGTGCCCCAGTACAATGAACTTACGTAAGTGTATTACAAAAAAACCTTATTTTGTTAATACTTTCCCACGAGTCTGTAAGCAGGTTTATATGCATCTACTCTTAGTTCTCTATTTTAACAGAATATAGGAGGGAAACCTATTTTTGTCTAGTTAAAAATTTTTTTAAAGTTTAATAGACATTTAAAATTTGTTAGCTTTATATATTTCTAATAGTTTATATTTCAAAGTAATGTGTATAATGAATACCATTAAAAGCATTTACATTTTAAGATAAATAATTTTTAAGTTTTGAAAATGAATCTTTATAAAGGTTATAAAGGTTTTTTTTCCATTCATTCTTTATTCTAGTATATTTTTAAAACCTAATTTTATCTGTCTGACATTAGAAATAGCAATAATAAAATTTACAAAATATTACACATAGAAACGTAGCAGTTATTATAATATACCCAGACAAATTAATGTTACGTCAACAGTTAGTTCAGTTTAAAAATTTCTTAAAGTTATTTAATTTAAAAAAGAAATAAAGCTATTCATATAATTACAAACACTATTTCAAAAGTTTTATACAAAGTATCTATTATGAATAATGAAGTTTACTACACACGTTTAAGATTTAAACTGGTTTAACGTGATCGAGTTAATAGATTAGGTATCCAAAAAATGCAAAATAAATCATCTAACTCGTTTGATGTTTTATAATGACTGTATTTATATGTATTAATGGTCTTAAATTCATGAACTCATTATTTTTATATTCCCAATGGTTTTAGTTTGCATATTAATTTTGAAATTCAGACTTATAATGGCTAACCTATCCGGTGCCTTTTTTGCTTTTAATAGTAAAAAATAATGATTACAACTTAACCTTAAAATATAATGCTATCAGACAGGAAAAAAAATTTAAATATTGTTTCTTTATCACGTAATAATATTATTATATGTCATCAGTGATTTATTATTTCAAGACGCGTTTGAAAAGTGAGACGTAAATTTATTTCGTTTTCGAATATTTGTTATTTTTATGGTATTTAATCATATTTTATAAGGCTTTCATTAATCATAGAAATGCCTGCTGTCGTGTTATGTCGTTTTATTTAATGTTAAACAAATACACAATTTTTTTTAAAGCGTTTTTATGTTAGAAGCTAACTTATATTTAATTTCACTCAATGATATTAATGCGAAGTTATAATTTGTTTTGTTTTATCTTTAATATTTAAAATCACACTAGTATAGGTTTCTAGTCAATTGCTATAGCATTAACTTTCAAATGTAATTGAAAGAAACAGTTTTGATTTACTTAGGGGACACACAAAAAAATGTTTTCCTGCGAACCTGAACGTGTATAGAGGTTTCTCTTTAAACTTTTATTTTATTAATTAAAATTTCCTTAAGTTTCCTTTGCAGGCGAAATTTTGTAAAAAATATGTTTTATATCTTCACAACAGAATATATTTTACAGCATTTCGTGTAAGATGCAAATAAAAGTTTTTATATTTAGATTCCTTTAATTTTCACAATTTTTAAGGTTCATATTTGTTAATGCACCTAAGTTTTATTGAATATACCATCCAAGTTGGTTGATTAATTTCTGTAACATTTTTAGTTAGCAGTATATATATACATATATGTTATGTATGACGTATATGTTTGTATATTTATTTACCAATTAAATATACTGAATTCAGAGAAATAAATTGGTTTTCAAAAGACATAGATTTATATCTATTCGTATAGTTAGAAATATAAAACAAATTGTAACAAAGCCTTAAAAGTTTATTTAAAATGAATAAATTTAAAAGCACTATTCATTCATTGATCTACTATTTGATTGATGACGGCTCGTGTAAATATTATCAACGCTTAATCTACGGAGACTCGCTCCAAATGCTCATTAAAACAAAAGTTTATATAAGCTAGGTCATATGCCATCTGGAATGTAAGGAAACTAGATTTCATCGTTTAAACATTAATTGGCAGACACTTAAATATTTACGTGTTTAGAGAAGAGCGTGTAACATTCGAAAAGTGCTCTTGACAAAGGCCTTTTGATTTGCAACATTTCATCGATTTCAAACATTTTGGGAGGATCTTATAATTGGATAGAAAAAAAGATTAGTGCATTTCGAATAATGAACGATGCTTTGTGAACTCCCACGATGCACGTGATTCTTTTCAATCAACAATATCTTAAAAGCTACCCAGTCTAGTTTTTAGTATTCAAAACTTTTTAATAACAGGGCGGTATATAACATATAGAACTATCGAACCAGCTTTACTGAAGATTTAGGTTATTCTTTAGAGATATATGTACACCTATATTAGAAATTTAATTTCAATAATTCACATTCTTTTCAGGAGGAAAAATATTTATCATTTCATACCACCCATCATGTAGAATTTCTAAGTCAACATTTAAGTAAGAAAATAAAAAGGTTCGAGGAACTATCTTGAATAATTGGAGTATGTCAGTTTTTTTTAGAAAAAGATAATTACTTTAAAGTTTTTCGAACTTTATTTGTTTATGAGTTTTTATTTACGGTCAAAATTATTCCGTTAAAATTATTTTCTTTTGCAAGATTCCTTCGCATAAACAGTCATCAATTTAAATGATAAAAAAGCACCAGCGGACTACAATTTCAATAATAGATTTTTATAATATATTAAATGCGTAACTAGTGAAGTAAACGAAAATGTTGGAAGCATATAAAAGGAAACGATATTACTTTGATAACAACCATCATATTTTTAAATAATACATAGTTTTAAAAAGTTCAATTATATATTGCTTCTAGATCATATAAAGCTTTGCAAAACATTCAAAACAACAATTCTGAAAAATAATTAGAATCTTTTATGCCTGATTTTTTTACAGTCAATTTCAAAAAACAAAAACAAACAAAGCAAGATTTATTCTACATTCTACAAACATTGAAATTGCGAATTCTTTTTAAAGCATAAAATTTACAAAAGAAAAAAAAATAGTTTCACCAAATAACATAGTTTATTTTAGCTCATATTTATTATTTTATTTGTTATTATTATTAGCTTTATTTTACAGTAATGAAATCCATTTATTTGACAGTGGAATCTCGCAACCACTTACTAATAAGTAAACTTTACTGAAAACACGTTCATCAAACTCTAATTTGTACATCGTAACGTTCTGACGGAAGTTCAGTCCTTTTGATATTTATAGTTCATGACCCAAAACTTTGGTTTAAAGGACAATATATATTTATTCTACGCAATGACAAAATTGAAATTAAATAGTTGAAATAGAAAATATATATCATAATATTTTTATATCTTTCAAAGAAAACAGCTGGAATTTATATAAGTGACCACACACAGATAGCATATAGAATTATCTATAAACATAGAGTGATAAACAAACTCTTTTGAAATACCTTGTAGAACTATGAATTTTACATCCAAATTAGTTTTATTTTGCATTAAAAGAAGCATAAAAAATACACTTATTATAATAATAAATTGTTATTCGATATTTATTTTAACACATGTTTTTGTATGCGTTAAGTTATTTAAAATATGCTTAATTATTTTTAAGTTATTATACTAATAAAAATGTATTTAATTAATAAAATAATATATTATAAAGCATATATTTTATTATATTAGTATGTATAATGCGTTTTTGAATGGCTACTTTCTTTTTGAGTATATTAACACGGGATGTAATAAAAATCGATACTATTCAATATCCAAATGGCCATAAAAAAACAATAAATGAAAATTCTGGTGATTATTGATGACAGCGATATAAGTAATCGATTAAAGTTTTAGATAAAAATCATTTTAGCCGTGAGAAAGTTTGTCCCAAGTGGAATGAAGATTCTTGAACATCTTACATTATCCAATATAAATGCAGGATGGAGTATGTACTAAATGAGGGAACAATAGTGCCGAATTTTAAAATTTCGAGGCATTTATGACAACAAATGCTCCAGTTGCTTTCTAAATATATAAAAAAAAGATGTGATGGTTTCAATTTAGTGCCCAAGTTAATCTCTTAAATATTTGAGCAGGGGTAAACAGATTTACCATTACAAAGAAATCTTACCATTACAAATTTGAAATTTGAAACCCAGAGGTTTCAAATTTCAAATTTGTAATGGTAAGATTTCAATTTTTTTCTTGTGATATCTTTTCTGAGTTTGGTTAATATTGCCTCCTTTGAAAATGGTTTTTCAGAAGATGAGGGACAAAATAGAGGTACTGAGTTGTTAATTCCCTCTATTCAGTTCTACGAATAATAAAATGTATGTAAAATATATGTCAAATATATAAAATTTCTGACAAATCAGTACCATACAACAATAAACAAAATAAAATTTAAAATATAAAAAAAATATATGACAAATCAGTACTTTAACATCAACTAGTTTGTCACAGCCCATGAAAAAGAACAAGACTACTGCGTTAATATCAAGAAATCTTCTAACAGAAAGATAACAGTGCCAGAATTTTGATAAAGGCCCAGTTAAATTTAAGTCTATATTGTTAAATCCATATTTCTAAATGAATATTTCTAAATTATATTATAAAATCCATATTTCTAAATTAATAAATCCATATAAGTGGGTGCTTGGAATACCATTGTGTGTGTGTGTGACAGTGCTTCAATCTTTTCTTTCTCATGGTGCGATTTAATCATTCATTTGTTATAATTGTTATTGATATCTGTTTCTTTTGAGTTTCGATACACTTTAGTATTAATAATTATTCAACATAATAAAGCTTATTATGCGCTTATTGTTATTAATTATTAATAACAATCATATATTTTATCTCATTTTCTTTAAATGTTAATAAAAAATTTTAATATTTAACAAGTAAATTTAATGATCGCACACTTCAGTTAAATGAAGGCGTTAATAAGCATAACTAAAAACAATGAACAATAAGAAGAATTTTACAAATCTACTTTCTAGCAGATATTGATTGTAAAATGCTTAGGTTTAAAACTCATTTAAAATCATGAACTGATTTATATTCAATTTTTTGCGTTATTCATTTACAGATGAAGTGAGCTTAACCAGTTTCAGAAATCCATCCATGAAATCAGAAATTAATGTAACGAAAGAGGAATTAATTTCCATGACAGTAAACGTGCGTGCAAAATAGATTTCTTCAAAAACCCTTTTCTTCATCTATCAATAGATAATTATTAATTGGAAGATTCCACTTAAGAACGCTCTTACGAAGTGTATATTAATTTTTACTTCTATTCGATGATTAGAGAAAGATGTGAGTAAAGTATTCTTAGAAAAAAAAGCAACCTAATTAAGTGATGTTAAAAGGAGTTATTATTTATCACATATCAATAAGGAGTAATTAGCCACGTTAATTAAATCAATCAAATTCTTAATTGTTTCATGTGATTTTTGGATCTTGAAAGTTAATTTAAAAAGAAACTATCAGTTTTTGTAAATTTAATCAAGAAAATCAATTTCTTGACTCAGATTGATGAAAATTAAATTTACACATAATTAAATTGCGTTTGTAAATAGAGAGATACCACAGGCTATTTAAGTTAACACTTAACAGATTTAATTTTTTCGAAAATTCATCAATATTTTTTGACATACCGACTAATGTTTCTTAAAATTATCAAATTGATTGATTAGAAAGCATGAAAAAATAGACATTTCATTGTCATAATTTTATAAATCACAACAATTTCTGTGCGAAAGAAATAATAGTAATCGAAAACAGAAACTTGATAAGAAAAAACTGCTAAGTATATTTGTGTATTAGATATTTTATTTTCAACTTTTTATCCTAACTATAGAAGAAATACACAGAATCACTTTGTTTTATTGTTATGCCTTTTAGTTCTTAAATTTTTGAACAAATCAATACTATTTAGATATTTTAAGATCCTTTATACAGTAGGAAGCATTGTGAATATTTAAAGAGAAAATATAAATAACAAAAAACTAATTTTTAAAATAATGAATACTAAAGTTTATAATTATTCTTAGAGTGTCACTACTAAATACACAAAGCATTTCTATGATGAATATATATCGCATGTTTAAAAATTCCTTTTATTAAAGTTGTTTGAATTAAACAAAATAATCTAACTATAAAAAAATTACAAAAACAAAAACTTATTATTATTTAAAAACTAAATTCTACAAAAAACTTAGAAAATAAAATTTTAATATTTTGTAATAAAATAAAATTTCTTTCTTGTCATAAAATTAAATTTTTAGTCAGAAAGAGTTGATAAAAACACGTTATCCATCTTGAAAAATTTTAATTCATTTACTACATCTCATTTTAGGTTGACGCTTAAAAATACGAGCTTTCGGAAGATGGAATGGCCTCGTTGTTATTTGAAGTTTACAATTTTTAAGGAATTTAAATAGGGCTTTAATTTTATTTTTACAACGATGTATTAATTTAAAAAACATAACCACAAAAACTGAAAAATAAAAAACGAAAAACAACTACTATTTTTGTTTTAATGAATGATAATGGTAACTGATACATCGCCGTGTATATTGAATAAGAGTTTTCAGTGTTAAATTGAAAAAGATAGATTTTTCAAGAGAAATGTATCAATAAATGTTCTGAAGTTCAGAATTATCAAAGTAAAGTTGAAATTTTTTTTGATTATAATTAATGAGAGGTTTCTAAATTGTGACAATTATTTTCCTCTACGAATCCTTAAAATAATAAATTACTTTGAGATAAAAATGGTATCTGATTGATTAACTTTTAGGCAATAGTTCACGGGTTCGATTCTTCTTTTATATCGGAATTTGCGAAATCAAGTTTAAGCTTTAAGTTTCAATTGAAATATGTCTCCTGTGTGTATGGAGAAACAATGACCGTAGAGAGACAAAAAACACATTTAATCGATGATTGATTTTGAGAAAAAATACAAATCGATCAATTGTAATCACTTTTTCAACCGGACTGAAAAAGTAAATAAAAGAAGCCACAATTTGCTGTGCAGGACTTTTTTATGCATAGTATGTTTAATTTTCTTATGAATATCATTCTCATACGCATATCACATGCGCCATTTCTTGTATGCATTTTCGTTATATGGATTCGAATCCCAAGAGAGAGTGTTTTGGATTGTTTTTATAGCTAGATTTTTAGCTTAATTTTGAAGCAAGCAACTACAGTTATTATATTTAACTATATGTTCGAATTTTCTATCATTGTACTAAAACTTATGTCTCTTATTTGAAATTGCAATAAAATCTAAGGCAAATGGGAAAAATTGTATCCTGCACTGTGAGAGAATTAACAGTATGTAAACTAAAGATACCATGTTGTCTATTAATTAAAGTTTCCGTTCTTTTTTTTTTATCATTTTAGCAACAGTTGCAGTTCTTTTCAATATCTGAAAATTTGGCTCTTCATATTAAAAAAAATTCTTGAAAACGGGATGAATTTTTATTATGGTAATTTTATTGTATAAACAGGTAGTCGTCTAGGAAATTTTAAAGAGTGGGAAGGCTCATTGTTATAGCATTTTAAGTAGTGATTAAAACAACTTCTTCATATTTGGTCTATACATTAAACATTTTACAAAGCCTACGATATCTATCTTCAAGAACTTCTCTTGTGAGTTCCCGTAAAAAAATATCTATATAAGAAAAAGACATTAAAACCATAAAAAATATTGAGCAATAAATGTATTAAATAAAGTGTCTGAATATATTTTTAATCAATTATAAAATCATTGCAGTTAATGAACTATTTTTTTTTCTTTTGAATTTGATAAAAAAAGCAATAAATTTGTGTAAAATATATTTATATTTTCTGCAAGGAAAAATATAATAAGTAAAGTGAAGTTTTGGGTTAAAAGAACTCTAAATTTGTTTCAACACTTGGTATATATAACCAAATGACAATAAATATGTCTTATTTATTGTCAAGTCTAAGTCTATAACTGTTAAAAATACATTTATAGTCACATTGTACCTCATTTATCAAATAAAATCATTAATATTCAACCGCCTTCAGTGTTAATCAGCTTTTACCCTACACGCGGATCATTCAACCGAAGCTTAAATGAGATCATTTTTACGCAGGAAATAAAAAAGACCATCTCATTCATAAAGTTTCTCTTCCTATTACAGTAGCGATAAATCGCCAAGAAACAAAATTAAAGAAAATAAATTTTCCCGATTTAGTGTTTTCGATTAACCTTGAAGAAAAGACTTCTCCCAATGATAGCAAATATATGGAAAATTAACACTCATTTTGAAAGTAAGGAAATTTTTTTTATCAACTCTGAGTAAAGACAGTTTCTTTTTACCCGCTCGACATTCGATTGGCTGAGTTGGCTGCCTTAAAGTGTAGACTTGGCGCCAAATGCACGAAACTAAAAGAATGAAGGATGTTGGAAATCATTCTCTCTCTTAGGAAGAAAGAGTGAAAGTGGAGCGGGTAGTTCTGCTGTAGAATTTTTGCTGTAGTTCGCCTGTTATAGTAGCATGTATAGCCTGTCCTTGTGTTCTTATTGCAACTGGGTCAATTAAATAGCGAAATTTTTTTTGAATTTGTTTTAAAGAATATGTTCTGCTAAATTTGCATTTTTACTGAGAAAATATAATTGGAGATGCGGATTCTAGTCAATTCGATTATTTTTTGTTTATCTTTTGTTTTGCTCTTCCATGGGTCAACAGGTAAGTGCATTTGAAATTTTTGCTTAGTATAAAATATTTCTGTAATTTCCACTTAATTTTTTAATTGCAAAATAACTACATTACTTCTAAGTGATTTTGATGATGGACGAAGATTTTAGTTTTCTTTAATTTGAAAACATGCTCCTGTGAAAACTTCAAAAATGATAATTCAATAAAATATTTATCTTCAATAATAACATATTTTTGAAAAATAATTTCAACATTTTACTTCGTAAATTTTAAAATTAAAATTTACGAAGAGTTTTTTTTATCCCTTTTAATGATTCTAAGGCAATTTTTATATTTGATTTATATATTATACATAAATTCTAATTTATATTTTACAATTTTTGGTAGATTCTGTTTCGTGTGATTGTAATTTATATTTTATTTCTAAGCATAAAGCTTAACATTGGGATTGGTATGCATCGATGTATTACCATAAAATTCTAATGAATGTATAAATTTTTAAAATAAATCTCGATATAAAACCTTTTGTCAACTTTTGCTGTATGCATTGCATATTTATGCATAAATTTTTAAATGACATTTTTTATGATGTTATGCTTTAATAGATTAAATACGATCACGATCATCCCCAATAAAAGCATAATATCACACTACGATAAGATATATTATTTTATTCATTATTAATGTATTTTTATGCATACATAGGAAACTATATAGTATGGATCCTTTTATGTATACAGGCATCTCCTACACATATGTGTCTTAAAATATTAAATAAAAGAATATTTCCAGCAGTAGAATTAATAGCTTAATTTTTATTTAGTTTATTCTTGGAGTTGTTTTGAAAACAATAGGAAAAGACAAATCTTGGAAAAAAGATTGAGTTATTTTAAATCTGTTCTTTCCGATGTAAGTTTCTATTAACAAAAATAAAATTTCAATTATAAAGAATTGTTTTTAAAAAAACAAGGAATTTTATTTATTTATTTTTTTACCTAAATAAAGAAACTATTTTTCTCTTGAAGATAATTTCCAGCATTCAAATTTCGCGGATGCATTTGCTTGGCGACGTTTGGTGATTTTTATTAAAAGATTGAGTTCAACCTCTTCTCTTAATTGATTAATGATCTCGATATTTTAAATAACTTTTTTTCAAAGTATGTACAATTTTTTTAAAAAGTAAATATTTTCGATGATTAAGCGATTTCATTACTCTGCTGGATTTATAGTCATGAATAGCTTGCTTTTTCAAAATAAGATAAATCGTTTACTTTTTATTTGTAAACAAGTTCTTGATTATGCGTTCATACTACCTAAATATTTAGGATTAAATATTTCTTATTTTATACTATTAAAAATGTAGACTTATTATTACATATTTTTTGTGCATAATTCAATGAGACAAATTTTTAAGAGCTCACATAAAGATCAATATTGAATTAGAATTTAGTTTTTATCCCCTAAATTTAAGTTAAAATACCAAAATGAGCATATTTTTATAACTAAAATTTTTTTACTGGTTCTGATAATATTTAGAGATATGATTGAAACAAATAAAAAATTATCGTTGATCGACTTTTACTTGTTCCTCTAGTATATAAGATTTTTTAAGCATTCTTTCTCTCAGATATTAGTCGCTTCATTTCAAGGTTATTTTACAATTTTCAATATAAATTTGTTATTAAATTTCTTCATAAAATTTTTTTTTGAGATTTGTATTTTGATACAGTTTATATTATACACACACACACACACACACACACACACATATATATATATAT
>JAPDSC010105421.1:0-85559 GCA_026290005.1 Latrodectus geometricus | reverse complement strand
ATATATATATATATATATATATATATATATATATATATATATATAATTTTTGTTACATGGGTTTTGTCAATAATTATGAATCGGGAATTAAAACATTTTTCTGTGTTTCAAGAATACTTTTATTGAAAATTCATATTCATATTTTCTTTCAAATATTTACTTTAAAAGAGTTATGTCAGATTTATTTTTGAGTGAAATTAAGGCCCCTAATATTGAAAAAAAATTAAGGATGTTTTATGAAATACGATATAAGGAAGAATACTATAATTTTAAGGTACTCTTGGTTAAAATGCTGAAGTGTTTTTTTGTTAACATGCAGCTTAAATTTGGCATTTTTGTCAAAGCAGATCAAAAAAGGAATGTTATTGCTATAAATGAGAAATGACTTAAAAAAATTTAACTTTATAAATTTAGAATATTTCTTATGCTATATGCTTTTTTTTAACAACGGAGACGTTAGTCTTAAGGTCATTCTGTTATTTAATGGAATTCCCTTGACCTAGGATCAAAAATTAGAAAATGAGATTTCTTTAGAGATAAACATACTGTTAGTTATCTAATTAACTTTCTGGTTAAGGTTACAGGCGATTAACTTTTTAATCTTAAGTCATGAGACAACATTTTCATTGAGAACGTGAGGTTAAAATTTCATCACTGATACCAAATAGTAAAACAAGACATCGTTTTCATTTTCCTTCATAAAATATAATAGTTTGGATATTCTAATTAAATGAAATCGAAGCTGTCTGAGAAATTAATATGAAAAAGTTCTTAAATGGTGGGAAGCCTTAATTTTTCCACTTCGTTGCGTAAATAAATTTATTAGAATACGCAATGGAGTTTAACTGAAACATTTGAACTGTGAAATCCGATTTTTTCGCTACCTCTTAAAATGAGATTTATTATTCCTATGTTTATACTGCAAATTAGAACTAGATTTATACACTTCGGAATGAAATTTGGTCCATTCATCAAAAGAATTCACTTCCTTCAAATGGTTTCTTAAACGAATCTCAAGTTTTAAGTTACGCGTATATATTTTTTAATTTATCATAAATATTGAGATGGTTTTTAAATCAGTAGCTCGTGGGATGTGATTCCACCAAGGGGTTTGTTGTTCGAATGTTTCGGAATCTACTTTAAACTATCCGGTTTAATAATCTTTTTGCGTGTGCAAAAAGTAACTGTAGAATTACAAATCCCAATTACTTGATTAAAAGAAATTAAAGTGAAACAACAGTTTCAACTATCTTATTAACAGCAAGCAATTTAAATTCTATAAAAAGGATTTTTGAATTATTATACAACACACACCTTTATTAAATTTGATGCATATCTAAAGTATATATTATGCTAATTCGTAAATTTTGCTTCCAGCATTATAGACTAGTTCCTAATTTTCTCATTCACAAAACTTTAAAGATTTAATTAAAAAGATAAACGTTAAATATATTGTTTCGAAATTCAGTTTTCAATTTTTAGTTATTATACTAAATACATTTGATATGCAGTATGATAATACAGATAAAGCAGATAATTAGAAATTTAAATAAATTATTTAACTTTTGAGAAATGCAAACAAATATAGTTAGCAAAACAAATGACTAGTTTAAATTGGGGATCAAAAATGACCGCTTTAAATCAATGAAATCAAAATCCCACAGCCTAAGGCTATTGTATATCTTTGGATATATTCACCAAGTTGTTGTCCAGGAAATAAAAAAAGATAATACAATATTGGCACCAACTGCAAGAGAAAGGAAACCTGGAAACGAAATTACTCTAAAGATGTGCATGAAAATAGTGCAACACTCATTTTCCTTTCTTGAGAGATAATTTTATATTCTCCCAATAGCTGAGATGGTGAGGTTTAAAAATTCTTGGTTTCGAATCCTATCTTGTACATGGATGCATATGGTGGTTCGGAATCCATGTTAAATTGTAGCTCCCAGTGCAATTAGCGCACGTGCCCAAAAATGACCTGTTAGAGACAAACCAAATCCAACATCTGAGGTGGTAGCACAATAGCTTTAATTTTAAACAGTTCAGTTCCCTAATTGCAGTGTTCGGGGCGCACTTTATACAGTACAATCCAACCGAATTCTGATCCTCATAACCAAAAAGTGATTGTTCAAGAGCGATTTGAAAATAAAACCCAATCCATTCTTCAAATCTATAGTCTTTCTCTGAAAAGAGCGAACATACCCTAATAAATCATAATATTTTTAATATAATCCTTAAAAGTTTGAAAATAATTACTAATCTATCCAAGCGAATTGATGTTTGAATGGTCAGTGCTCAAGCTTTTACCAATTAATGGGTTCAAATCCAATTTCTGGCGTGGATGTTTTTATGGTTGTGTTTTCGCCTTAACACTAAAACTACCGAAAGGGGTCATTTGACCCATTTTCCCATTAATTTTGCCGAATAAAAATAATCCCCGGTATGTTTAGTGTTAAAATGTGAACCTTGGTTAAACTAACACTTGTGTATAAAAACTGACCTTAGAGTGTTTTGTGTGTAAAACTGACCAAAAGCGAATTTCTGGATTCTGCTTAAAAAATCTCCTATTCATATTTTACCTTCTTTTAATTCTGAAACTTTCAATAAAATTTCATCCGTTTGTGCAATTTCAGTAAGAAGTAAATGCATATGTTTTGCAGAAGTTTTCCGAAAATAATTTTGCAAGATGAGATTTGTTTGTTAATATTACGAGTTTGGCCGGTAAATCATGGATCGATAGATTTAAATTAACATGCTAAATGATTTTTTTAACAATTTTTTCAATGTAATCTGAATTTTAAGTTTTCCTTAATCAATTAATCCATGAATAATAAATATATTCAGAACAAAAAATATTTTAAATTGGAAATGTGTATTCAATTATAACTATCGTGTGAAATGAAGTTTACAAAATATATCTGAAAATTGCTTCTGTGATGGCTAGGATAGACACTAATTAATGGATATTTTCTTTCCATCCGTACAACTTGGATCGAACGGGTAGCTGAGCGGTTAGATTTTTGGCTTTTGATTCAACAGTTCCTGGGTTCGAATCCCGAATTGGGCTTAAATGTTTTCAGAGGTTTAAAATCCTTTTTAGATTGAAAGATTCGTTCTAATTAGCACAAATGCAAAAAATAACCGTTAAATGAAAAAAAAATAAATAAAAAATAAAAAAAACCGTATGCTGTACTTTATTTAAACAGTTCGTGGGTTCGATTCCCACCTCGAACATTTATGTTTGCAATAGTTTGGAAGCCATTTCATATAGAAGATCACTGTTTAATTAACCCTCTTGCGCAAAAATACCGTAGACAAACTATTATAGAGCGATTAAGAGAATAATTTGTTTCGTAAATTAAATTAAGAGGCCAGAGATTGCTAAGATTTATATATTGCTTAGTTAGAATTTTTTATGTTTATGACTTGTCAGGAGAATATATTTCAAGAAAGCATTCGAAAATGACATAAATATCTATTTAGATACATACATAAGACTATGTTGATAATTCTTTTTGTGTCCGAAAATATTTTTCGCTTTTGTTAATATACAGGCTATTTTTATTAAGCTATGATAGTTGCTGAGTTGTCTGATGTTCGGACTACAGTAGAAGAATTTGTGACAGACTCCTATATCGAAATTAGTTTTTAGTGATTCGGAATTCATTTTAAATTTTAGGTACAAGTAGAATTAACCTTCGTGTGCAAACATGATTGAAAAACAGCGAATTAAATTAACCAATTCAAAAACGTTTTGAATATTTGGTTAAAAAATACTGCTTGTTTTATTAAAAATAGAGTTGATGATTTAAGAGTTTAGCACCACCTTAATTATTAATGGTTATTAACTAATCAATAAAGATCATTAGTAGTAACTATAATGTTGTAAGACGAAAATTAAACTGTCAATATCACTGTACACTTAGAGTTAAGCCATAATCAATTTAGTATCGCAAATATTTGATTAAGAGTTTTTTTTACCAATTTTAAGGCAATAAGAGTACTATTAAAATGCTTTTTAAGTAACCTTAATTCTAAATAGAAATTAATAAGTTTATTCTAAGTCTTTAGGCTGTTGAGGATTCAAAGCAAGTCACGTTTCCAATAGAGCAGTGATTGCTAAAAATTTGAAATTCTGTGAAATATAATGAAAGATTATCGATTCAATTTCAGACTAATTTCTGAAATGATTTCTAATTTCAAACTTTTAAAATATGTTTTTAATGAAATCTCGTCAAGCTCTAACTGATATGTTCCAAATTTTGAGATATTACCTGAAGATGATCTTTAAAAATATATACCATTACAGTAGTTCACTGTGCTGTAATGTGTTGTGTGTGTGATATGTACATACATAATAGACAATTTAAATGCCAATTTTTCCATTTCATCATGGTTAAAATTCCGAGATCCTATCTTTGGTAATATCTTTTGGGTGTGCACTTGATTATGTAAACTGTGTCAAAGGCCTCTTGTAACTTGAAAGATCGAATTTAAATGACTCGGCTAAACACCATTATTTTAATGGGGCGAATGCATTGTAAAATATAATGATCTCTTTTCCTTCTGATTGAGTTAAGCAGAACATTGTAAATTCCTATTTGACAATTCAAGTATTGATCTCGTATTTAATAAATCAAAGTCCCAGATTCCTTTTTTATGTGCTTCTTAGTTTTTAGATAAAACCTTTCTTTTGTGTCTCTCTCGATGAATGACGCACAAATAGACAAATACTTATATAGTCACAAAGATTTCTATATGTTGGTAGGTTTTAAGAGAGCATTATCCCCGAGCAAATTCTAGCTCTATGTACTCTCAGAGGATGTTAGAAGAAAGCCTAAGAAACACACGAAGTTGAATTCTTAGGTGTGTCCGTAAATAGTGCAGTACTATATATATAATCAACATCGTTTACTCATGAGTGTTCTGAAGTCATATATAACAAGAAAACTTACCATTACGTACCCATATAAGCTAAAATTATGTGCAAAATGGAATATTTAAAAGTTTAAATATACGATGCAAAAGCTTGATCATGTATTACTAATATGCAGTTATTGGTTTATTAGATGTGCCTGGTATTGCTCATACGTTACCTTAATTACCCTTTTCATATTGGGAGAATCAGTTAGAAAGTTGGAATTTGAGGGAGAATATTTTATTGTATAATACGTATTTTTATATTAATCTTTCCATCATTACTTTACAGCATAACTTTAGCTTTTATTCAAATAATTTTTAGGAAAAATTGGTCAAAGTTATAATAAATTGAAAACAGATCCACTGAAAAATTAAAAATTCGAACTTGGTTTAGTGTGATCATAACTACATTTATATATTTTTTTCAATACTAAAATTGCTGAATTAGTTGGTAGCTTGCAGAAAAATTTGAAAGACAGATAAAAACATAATTCGTAAGAAATGAGTAATTTTGACTAGAGAATAATGAAAAGTATATTCGGACACTTTAACGTAAAATAATTTATAAAATCTCTATTCTGTTAAATTATTATTAAATTATTTACATAAAACCGTTATTAGCATATCTATTTTCCAAAGCCAAGAACAAATGCATGGGTGATACTCTTGAGATAGTTACAGAAACAGGTTTCAAATTATCAAGCAAGCACACATCACACACACATTCAATTCTATAATTACTCAGTTTTAAAAAAATATGTACCTTGAAAGTATTGAGCCATAGCTACGAAATTTGTTGTTCTTATATGTGGTGAGTTAAATTTTCAATAAAAGGAACCGATAAGAACTTTTGAATGAATTTTTTCGTTGCACAGCAGATCGCATTTAAAAAACTGTTATTCGAATACGATGGTGATTAAATCTTTATTAACATGTATGATAAGGAATTTTAAAGAAAAATATCATCAAAACATAGCGAGTGACCTGACAAATAACAGGCAGCACAATATTGAGTTGGTAAAATATTTGCGCAATTACCATATCACTTTGACCAATATGCTGACAATCTTGAGAACAATTACTCACAATAGACACATTCTATTGAAGCAGTGATTCAAGACGTTTCAAGGTTACAATCAATATTTCAGGTTCATAATTCAGTTCAGAGTTCAATCTTGAAATAAGTTTACCAAGTTATAATAAGAGGTTCAATCAGGGTATAGGAACTGTCATATATATACTGCCATTGTTATCTACACTCGGGAACATTGCTTCCTTCTTGGTGAGCTATTTTCATAGGATTGAACTAATATTTAATACAAATAATGATACATATGTGAGAGACGAGATTATCTTGATCCCAAAATTAAGATAACTAAACAAATACAGTTGCAACATCAATAGTGCGTCGTACCGCCTCCTGTTGCCACACGGTCTGGCATCGATTTGATTAGACGTCTGTAGTTGTTCTGAGACAGACGTGACCCCAAATCTTGAACAGCCATCTCTAAATCAGATACAGAGTGACACGGTGTCATCTGGCATTGCAGCTAGTCCCAAACATGCTCTATCGAGAATCAGTCAGGAGTACGGGCCGATCATGGAAGAGTCTGAACATGACGAAGGAAGTTTTGTTGATCAATTCAACCTGTATGCGGACGAGAATTATCTTACTGGAAAATTGCTCCTGGAAAAGCATTTAGGAAAGATCTCACATGTGGTCAAAGAATGTATTCAATATGCGCAGGCCCGTTAAGGTTCCACGCACCACAATTGGAGTGGATAAACTATCATTGGCTATGGCCCGCATAGACTATTGCGCTTGCTATGCGGGCAATGCGTCGAGCGACAGTGTAGGTGAAAGTGTACCGTTCACCAGGGCGCCTTCACACCTGTACGTGGTTATCATCTATCCTCAAAACAAACTGGGATTCTTCATTAAGCACCACGCTTTCCCAATCAGTGGCATACCACGTCGCTAGAGCTTGGTACTTCTATAGATGATATGGCCGATACTGCGTTGTAAAAGCTAATGCACTTAACGGGCGCTTGGATTGCAGATTCGCTTCCGCAAACAGTCTGGAAATGGTTTGTGGAACAACTGGCAGCCCTATATCTGTGTATATTGTGGAGTGAGTCTACTGGATCCACCTGGCGCAGCTTGTCCTTTTGGACCTTACGCCAGAAAACCCAACCAACCTACTGGATCCACGAGCGCAGGCCACACGATCCTTCAATCCTATCGCATTGTTTTTCTGGGTGCCCCAGACCCAGTACACCGCACATGAGTAAGATCTTGTGTCCAGCGTACTTCTAACATGTTCTGTCTCTGATTCTAACATGTTCTAATGGCACTCTTCGATTGATGGACCTTGTGAGCAACACGGCGTGTCGACCAGCCTGCGGTTTTCAAGCCGATGGTGAGGCCCTTACAAACTGGCTTAACTATGTGAAATGATTTCTGGCAGGTTCTTCCCAGCATTCTTCGCTTACTAAAGTCCTCCTAGCGTCAACGTGTGATTGTCATACTTCTGAATTATCCACTCTGCGCGATTTATATTGGACTCATTTCCTGATTGTAGTGGCACTGCCCTTTGTGTAGTTATGCGCATTGGCATCAAATTTGAATCATTTTCATATCGGATCTCATTGCACTTATTTGAAAAGTTTTGCGCTCGTACCTTTCTTCCTTCCTAAGTGTACTTAACGTAATTTCTTCGTAGACATTTGTTCAAAGTTATCAAGGTATGCCATTCATAAATGACTTAATGATTCTGGGTCCAAATTTCAACGTTTGCTAAGATTGTTACCCTTAGCCTAGGTAATTTCTTTTGGTGTGTCGAAATAAAGATATTACAGTGATTTTGTGCGATAGTTATATTTATTGTACTTACACTAATAAACCACACAAAAATTTACATCACTACACACTTATAATAATAGGTAATCACAGAAGAAAATAAAATTAAAATTTGCCGTCTAAGCATCCTTCTTCTACGAAGTTCACTGAGCGAATCCCTGATTTTCCCTCACCGGACATTCTTGAGAGTTTTCAAATCAGAAGTAGGGATTTTTTAAATCTTGAATTTGCTCTTGTGAGTTTGGGAAAGTTGTAGGCACGAGTATTTTAAGCCTGCAAAACCCGGTTATAAGTGTTTTGCAGGTTTAAAAAAGAAAATGTTATATGATGGTTACAAATGTTATTGAACTATATACTGCCATAACAACGGATTAAATAATCTAATAAGCAATATGTTGAGAAATCCGATTGCCTTTAGTTGCAGTGCAAGATATTCTATCAGCTTGCAGTTTCATTGACACTTAAACACTTGATGTTGCTTATACTGTTAAGTTTCCGATGCACTATTTATCAGCCCTAAAATGCTCTATCGTATACTGCATGAAACTCGCAACAAGTTACCCGCCCATGGCCTGGTAATTCATTTTGCTGAAATTGAACATTTTTGAGACATGTTAAGGGGATTACTTTAGTTTATCACTGAATTGCACCGAATTTTTCATCATTTGCAAGTATTTATGGCAGTTGCTAGCATTTATCTAACACATTCATCAGTTGTTAAGATTTATCTACCAAAGGAAGATATCGTTAACTTTAAAAGCATGTTCCACAAGTATATCTGCTTATATTTCTGTCAGGAGTTGTTCTAAAACCTGCTTAAGTAAATTTTCATTTTTTGGTATTACAACTCTTTATGGAGACTATTTTCTAAATTTGTGTAATTATTTGTTCATTTAGATATACAATTCGAGCTATTAGTTGAATGGTTAACGATCTGACCATTGGGTCAATGGCTTGTTGGTTCGATTCCCACTCTGGATCCAAATGTCTTTAGTGCTTCGTTGTCCACTTTATACAATAGATCGTTTGCAAAAAGAGACTGCTGAGCCTCAGTCAGACCAAACCAATTCAAACAAACATTGTACAAGTGTCTAATATGATGATCATGGCTCATTTTCTGGGTGTATACATTTTTTGTAAAATATATATATATTACCAATATTTTACTATAATTAGCACAAAAAAACTCAACTTAAAAGTTTGTCCTTGGTCTTGTAATGCCTAATTCCGTCTGATTTTTCTTTATTTTGCTAATGATTGCTTAGAATTACTTTTTGTTTCGAATATATTTATGCTAATTTTATTAAATAGCTATGGCTGTGCCACTCTTACATGTCTGTTTGTGTTACTTTTTATTTTGCAGTGCATTTGTGTGAATTAAAATCTAGGCGAGGATGTTTTTTTTTAATTCTCGAATTTAAATCACGCTATCATTAAATAATTGCATTGGTCTCTTTTATAATTGCTCTTCAAATGGAAAAGTAGCATAAATTAGGCTTCTTTAGCCGACGAATAACAAACTGCATAAATTATTTAGTCTGAATTGAGTGGTGCGAGTTCTGTGCTCTTTTTGGCTACAATTCAAGAGACATGCGGAAACATTTTGGTGAAAAAGAGAAGTTGTTGATGGAAAGTCTTCAAAAAGAAAACTTCGAGACACGACGGTATTTTTTACAAATCATAAAACTTGTTGCAAAAATGTATTTCGTCTCGTTCTTTTCGTTCATCGTTTCTTGCTCCAGGTATCCAGAGTACTTGGATTGTATTTGAAAATATAGACCATCTCGCTTTATATTTTGTGTATTTTTGGAAATGTGAGCATTTGAATTTTCATTTTCTATACTTTATTCTTTTACGAACACTATAAATAAGGCTTTCGAAAGAAATTAACGAACTTTCATACGTATAGAATAAGATTTATTTTAATTACATAGTCCTGTTTCTTAAGCATCGAGAACACTTGTGTTTTGGTTATATGTAATAAAAAACAATTTTAAGATGTATACCAAAATTAAAAGATACTTATATAACAACTATGCAAAATTCACAATGTAACCTGTCGAAGATCATAATGACAGATCTGTTATTAAATTATCGTGGCATTATAATCTACTTTAATGCTGTTGTGGAATAGGAATATGAAATATAAACCAAAACTCTTTCTAATACTTGATCATTAATACTCAAAATTTCTAAATATTGTTTTCAGTTGTATTTAGTAGCCTTAGAAGTGGTAGAGTTCTGTTAGAACACCATTGTCAAAATAAGTAAATAGCTAGGCATGAAAGTAATGATACTTATGTTCACCAGTTATAATCGGTAATTAATCCTAGTTTGAATTTCTGTTATTGTGGTATAAAATTTTCAAAAATGGATGTCATCTCAGGTGCTTACTTGAAAGCAATTTAAAATTTGTGGCATTGCATCAAAATGTACATTTTGAGGTATTCCAAATCATTTACTGATTGCTGTTAATGTAGCTTAAGTGTGATGCAAATAAGATAACACTAGAAATGTCTTACAATGTGATAAGCTCTAATATAACATCACTGGTTAGTAAATATATGCCAAAAATAATAAACTTTTATTTAAAAAATATGTTGCATTTCAAACCGATTTTATTTTAACTATCGTCATGTAATTATAAGTCCAAATATATTTTTTCTCCTTTTATGCATTGGATGTGCATACGCCTAAAAATGTAATTCTTAACAGCGCATAGATATCCCATCACGTGACTCTGATGCTATGTAAATGGAATATACTTAGGAGAGTATTTTATTGTTAATACAACACCTCTTGTTGATACATATTAAATACCAAAAATTATTAAAAATTTAACGCAAAATTTAAATAATTTCTAGTAAGTTTTTAATTAGTTGATTTTTAATTAAAATTTGTAATACTTTGAATTTCAAATAATTTAAGGAAAATGAATTATAATTTTAAATCTTGTTCTATTGATTAAGTCCACGTTTGAACTGGAGACTTAACTTTTAGCTTCTATTTCAGATGAGAGTATACACAAAACCCTTATTTTTCGATTACAAGAATTGCACATTTATGCGAAAAAGGTACGACATGTCGCTTACAAATATGTCGTTAAGATTGTATTGTGCAAATTAACTACAGCGTAAATATATTTTACGCTGTAGTTAATTAGACGTCGTGTCAGAATTAGGATGAATGTTAGAGAAACTTAATTTCTCGTTACGCGAGGTCAAATTGTAGTCTCTCTCTTATAAAAGAAATCTTATCCTTTTACTCTAATAAAATATACAGAGGCAATAATTTTATTGCTACGCATGTAACCTGTATTCGGAAAATAATGAACTTAAATAACAGAATAATACACATTTGCATTTAAAAAAATTTTTGAATAAGCAAAATCTGTAAAATTTTTTCATTTTAATCAGAATAACTTAGAAAATACACTTATAGATGTGAAATTATGCAAAAACTTGTGCTAAAATCTTCCAATTCAAAGTATTATTGACTACTAAGTACCTGCAAATATTTCAGCTTAAGTGAAATTTACTGAATTTTCAGTAATTCTCTCTCTCTCTCAAAAAATAATATATTGTGATACAAAATTTAAATATCTTCCCAATTCATTTAAGATCGGGCTAACTTCTTGAAATCCGGAAACATTTGTGTTGTGTAATATCATAAAAGAAAATTTAAATAAACTTTTAAATAATTGAGTAATTTTATTTCTTTATATTTGCATGTATAACCGAAAAAACTGCAGATTTTTTTTCCAAATTATATTACACATCAAAGCAAAATGATCAAAAACAAATATCTGAATTTTAATTTGCATATCAATAAAACTCGTCATTATAATCATATTTTCAGCAAATATATCACCATAGAATTCTGCTCTAATGTGACTGTCTTGTACTCCCCGGTGGTCTTTCATCAGAGTCTAAAACAAAACTCAAATTAGTTCCACTTATGCAGTTATGAAAAATGTTACTTTTTAAGCAACATGACGGGGAAAATTCCGACCGCCAAAAAAGTAGAAACAAATAAAATTAAAACTATCTACAGCATGTTTACTTTCCGAATGAAATATGGCGGGCTTCACGCCCTGGAGAGCACTTGGAATTATGTCCAGCCAAGAATATAGTAAAACAATATTTTTCGCCCGCTAAACATACATAAAATAAGATAAACAGAGGTTCCAAAATGACTGCTTCAGAATATTCTTTTCGAATACTTCTGTTCCGGTAAAAATTTAGGCAAATTAAATATTTATTTTTAGATAAAAATTAGTGTGAGGTTGCCGGCATAATTCTCTGAAGGAAGATATTTGTTTAATATTCGTTTGTGGTACCGGCGGATGTTTATAATTTGGTTGGGTACTTTTATGGAACTTGTTTTCCTGAACGCAAGTTGTAAGAATGTTAAAGTATTGAACAAATTTATCAAAATTTGAAACAATAGTATCAAATGACATAATTGCTTAATCAAGATTCTGTAACTTACTAATTCTGCGCTTTTGAGAAGCTTTGACATATTGACATGTTTCAACTTAAATGACTTCCGTTATATGATTCGGTTAATTATTTTAAAAGTCATGAAAGGCGAGAAAAATCAAAAAAAATTATTTTTTGTTGTTTCCACGGCTTAAATTTTTCTTAATCAGAATGTTTTATATAATCTAAATTTTTTTTCTACTTTATTTTTCTTTTATTGCTTTACATTTTGAAAAAAAGGAATTCTCTGATAAAGGGCTTAAAAATTTATAAAAAGGATATAACGATGTGTATAAATAGCCCTGGAGGAATTTTTCACCAATTATACTGAAAGTTAATTTGTATTTTTTAACGATTTACTATAAACGAGACTATGGATCCTTGATTTGAATCTCTAAGCAAAACTACTAATTCAGAAACCAGTTTATATATAATATATCAAATCGTTATAATTATAAATATTTGAGTGATAAGCATTTGATACAGTTTTAAACTATACCAAATTCACACAAATACTAATTAAATTAATAAATTTCTAACGATGTATCTATCTATCTATTAATGTATTTCATTATTCGTACGAGAGAATTTTAATTATTTTTTTATTCAAAATATTTGAAAATTTAGCATTTTTAATAATATAATTTCTTTTTATTTTTGAAAATAGCATTATTACTTCTAGAA
Source organism: Latrodectus geometricus (assembly GCA_026290005.1). Taxonomy (NCBI): domain Eukaryota; kingdom Metazoa; phylum Arthropoda; class Arachnida; order Araneae; family Theridiidae; genus Latrodectus; species Latrodectus geometricus. Next base: position 72,611 of record JAPDSC010105421.1, on the reverse strand, counting down.
ATATTCTTCATTAAAATGTTATTTTTTTTGGATGTAATATATATGATTATATTGCTGACGCTTTTTAATAAATTTTAAGAGACCTACAATATAAATGGTTTTATAGTTTTAAAAAGTTATGAATATACCACGTGTTTCAATTTTAAACTGAACATCATATTGTTCTAAATTCTAGATTGTCCAATTATAATTTAAGTTTTTAAAAGATGAATAAAATTTCTCATACTTTTAAAAAATAATAAGTATTTTTTTTTAACATGATGGCTATAAATATTGGGAAAAATAATTCTAATATAAGTTTTAATTACGAGCATTGTCTACTGACTGAAAAATTTTAAACAAAAATTGAGCTATTCCAATTTTTTTCCCCTAATGAAAAATAAAACAATTTCCAAAATTCACATTTTTAAAATATATCTATGAATGTCAACGAGTTTAATACCGTAAAGCGTTTATTCTTAGAAAAAAATACCCTTATAAATTTTGAGATATTAACTGTAGATGTTTTCTAAAATCAGATAAGCGATTTACGTGGAAACATATGTTTCAGACTAATTTATATTAAAAGCAGTTTCTTTATTAAATTTTAATTTGGTTGCGGACAAGAGTAAACATGTACATGTATGCGCAAAAAAAAAGAAAAGAAAATTGATAATCTACATAGAAAAACTTCAAAGCTTTAGAGTCATTTCTGCGTTAAATTTCGATAAATTTAAAGCTATTGAAATAAAATGCGTATTTTCTCAGTGTCCTTAAAATTCTTATTTCTAGACATCACTGTTATTCCTACATGATTTGTGTGTGACCTGATGGCAAAGTTTTTCTCAATTATATAGTTTTTTTCTCAAAAATTTGTGCACAAAGCAGACTTATAGAAGTATTAAAAGTTTTAAAACGTTATTATATAAAATATAAAACATCGACGAAATTCAAAGAAAAATTTAGCTAGATGCTTTTATCATGCTGACGTCATCTCATTCAAAGAGCTAATCATAAAGTAAAATTCTGAATAAGAAGGAGCATTATCATTCGAAATAATAAATAACGGAACAATTGTCCTGAAAGTCTTTGCATGGTGGTACTAATATTTCATTCTTGCACTTTTGACCTGTAGTGATAATATTCGGATTCTAGTTAGTATACGTATCTCGTCTCCTAGGGTACCGTGGTAATAAGTGTCAGGATTCTCAATCTTTATGCGAATTCGTGAGGCAAAGCTTTATTAGTTCAACAAAAAATATTTAGAATCCTGATTAGAAACACACATTTATATTATGGGTGAGCAAGAATTATAGTCTGAAGATATATTAATTGCTTTATAATTGAATTCATATAATTTTTCTTGACTATGAAGCATCAATTTTGATTCTTTATACATAAGTTTCATCATTCATGTGACACATACCGTAAATTTCTGCCATTAAAATGCTTTTTTTTCTTATTTTGTTGAATACTTATTGCAAAATTGTGGAAACTTTAATTGAAAATGCAGTGTTATGTTAGTTTAGTGGGAGGAGAAAATAATTATTTCCTATCGGAAACAAATAAGTAATTCTTATTTAATTATTTAATTAATTGTGATTTTTAGAATCAAATTTTCAACCTAAATAAAAGTTTAATAAAAATATTCCCATAAAATGTAAAAATATATAGAAAATGTAAGCATGTTTCATCAATTTTTTAAAATATATATATTTAGTAAAATTTATATGGTAAAAAAAATTAGAATATTCAATAGTTTAAATATAATATTTATGAGAAAATATTTTACGAAATTTAATACATAAATAAGGATCGTATTTATTTGTGAAGTGAGAAGTTAAGATGTACATGCATAAGGCATTACTTATAAGTGATATTTCATAATCCAGTATAAACAAAATATGCTTTAATTTGTTCATTAATTCCATAGTACTGAAATAATCCAGCCCCTTAAATTCGAGGCAGATAAATCTGTGTGGCAGAGGTAAAAAACCTCAGTTAATTCTTAAAAAAAATTGTGCTTGTGAGGTAAAGAAAGATGTGTGGTCAATTCATAGTGGATGCATGGGTGTTTTTTGGATTTCCTCCCTTGTGTGTGTAATTACACTTCACTTGCGCTGAAACCTTGGCATTAAATAGGTGGAGGAAAAGTTTTCTGTATTACCTACCTTGCAGAAAAATTTTAATCGTAGTCTGCGTTATATAAATTGCAGGTATTGTGAAAAATTACGTAATTGATAATTCAAAATATGAGTGCATTTGTTCATGGACAGATTATCCAGAAATGTTGGTAATTTCCTTTATTTTCAGATTCGGTGTTTATAGATACATACTGGAACGATAAACAAACCAAAAAAAAAATACCATTGTAAAGCTAAAATTCTCTAATAATTTTTGCATTTGATGAAGCTTATTTTTATGATGAAGCTTATTTAAAGGAACAGACTACAATAAACTAACAATGCTATTATAACATATATATATATATATATATATATAAGTTTTCTAAAATATTATTCACTTTATTAATAGCAAATGTTGAATATATAACCAGAAATCCAGTATTTTAAAACCCGTTCTATCTCACTGAATTATACAGATAACGAAATATATAGAAAAAATAATATAAAAAAGTTTATATTAACAACATATACAACTAATTAACAACTAATTAACGTATATACAACTAATTAACAAGAATAAAATACTTCGATATTGAATGATTTATGAGCTAAAAATTCACAACGGAAAAGTCATTCGTGAAGTAGCCCTGGTTGCTATATAATTATACATATATAGTCTAATACATATAAGTATAGTCTTATATTACATAGGTATAGAGAGTCTTATAGCTGTTAAACAAGCAGCATAAAAATATTATAAAGATGTTGCTTAAATTATAAGACCATTTATTTTAGCATTGTTTTAATTCGTTTTATTTAACTTTAATATCAAAATTATTATTTAATTATATAAACAAATTGACGGTTGTTAAATGTAGTTCAATGTTCTGATACAGAATTATATAAAAGTTTATAATAAATACCCTTTGTTTTTCTGAATTTCACATTACATGATCTCTTACAAGGAGACGTAGAAAAAAATAAGGTGTGATTTTATTCAGAAATTTGAGTATAACGTTTATGTAAATTTTATAATATACAAATTGGGGTTAGTTTCTAGTTGGATAGCTTATTTTCTTTGATATAAGTATTCTATATAGTTGTTCATTGTTTATACACAGTTTACTATTATTGATCTTAAAAATATTTAATAACTATTATGAATAACAAAATCTATTAAATTTTGGTTGGTTTCATATTTTTTTTATCGAATTATTACTTTTCCAGTTGAGAACTATGCATAATGTTGAGAAGATGCTGGGAAATCACGAAGTCTTCTCGACACTTCATTTTTTTTTAATCTAAAATTTTAAGCAACTTGCACGGATTTTTAGCACACATAGAGTAATCTTTTTGGTACAAAAGTACCAGAAGGAAATGGAGTTAAAATCTATTTAAAGTTTTCAATTATTTAAAACTATTTATCTTTATACTTCAATTTTTATTAAATTTACAGCTTTTTCAAACATTAATAGAATATGCTGAATTCTCTTATAGAATAATTACGCGGTTCACATAAAAAATGATAGGAGATTAAGTGTTATATTTGATTTGTTTCATAAGCATTGTACACTCTTTTCAACACGAAATTTGCAAAATTTCAATTAATAACTGTAAAATTCTGAAATCGAATTAAGCTTTTTAGATATTTAATTTAATACTGTGTCATGTTCTTGGCTTCAAACATTATTTGTTAATGTTACGTAAATCTTATATAGAATGTAGAAAATAATTTATTAAATTTGCTAAAATATTATTTTGGAAACCTAAGAAGGAGAATTTGAACACATTCATTTGAAGGCAAATAATCTATCATGTTTTTACTTCCGGTGATTCATCTTTTTATTACATGTAATAAAAGTTTCTAAAAGCTTTATTCAAAGAAACGCTTATGAGAGAAAATATACACGTAAAATGAAAGATTTTGACTTGTTCTCCTTTTGTTCCACAAAAAGAAGCGTGCATCTTTTGTGACCTAGGTCAACAGGTGCTGCCATGGAGGGTAAACAGTAGGTAATTTTGGAATCTTGCTTATAGTTCGTCTCTGCTGATTTCTTCTTTTTATAAATTGTCGATCACTGCCATCAGCAGGACAGTCAAGACAGTTTGCTTCAGCAACTAAGAGTGCGAATGGAGACGAGGATCTTCTAATTTAGGTTTGTTTCCTTAAACTTGCGACTGGGTGGTTTATTTTACTAGAAGCTCTTTCATCGCATCATCCATTAAGTCTAAATTATAAACTGAAAATGATGTTTCTCAGAGATCTATCTCATTTTTGTAAGTTTGTATAGTCAAGAAATTTTTGAAGAATACGTTTGACCCTTGTCAAATCGGCTTATAACAATATTTCTTTTGCATTCTTTTTTGGACCAGCTTGAAGAATACACGTAAAAGAATTTTCCCACTGAAACATTAATTTAACTATAGTGTATCATTAATCTGAGTATTATAAAATTTTATTATTAATCAATGATTGTTCTTTGTCTTCGATATACATTTCATAAATATTCCAAATTTCGTAAGAGTTTATTTTAGATCTCAAGAAACTTATGTTACGTAAACGATAGTTGCGTTTTTAATTTCACAAAATTTCTTCACGTTTTAAATTTCGTAGTCTTTTCGTTCACATTTTATTTATCTTGCATTTAAAAGAAATTTACATTTTTTTAAACTGAACTTTTAAGAAATAATAAGGTATTTTGAGAAACATACGAAGAATATATTGTTTGACATTTAAAATGAATATAAATGTTTCTCATGATTTGTCTATTTTGAATAATCAGTTATTGAAAATTTCCATTAAGAGTAAACGAAATTTCTTAGTGAAAAATCACTCAATGGAAGATATGAATTACAGGAACTTATAATATTAATATATTAATCCCACACAGAATAAACATAAATTGATGAACTTTAAAATAAAAGGAAAAAATAAAATATTCATGCTTATAAAATATTTAACTGCATATTAAAAAAGTTATTATAATACTTTAATGTGATATGAATGCAGTTTATAAATCGATACTATTGTACGAAATGGTTTAGAAATGTAATCTTACTGACGATGCAAATATACAGGTTTAACCAATTCATTCATTGATAAAAATGCTGATATATTTACATTTGATGGTGTTTTAAATTCAGACGAGACTCCAATTTCGTCTGCTAATTTCGCAGCTTATTTTAAATAGGACCCCTTATATCACACACAAAATAACACATTTTACCAACAGCTTTAGGCTTAACATGAAAAATATGCAGTTAAAAAAGAAGAAAAAAAAAAGCCAAACTTCAGTTTATTAAGGTCCATTTAACTTTAAATTATAGTTTTTAACGTCACTTTTAAAATAACTAAAATAGCAAAGTAACTGTGTAGAACATGTTGGGGGATAAAAGAACTTATCTTTTGATAAGGCCGATCCTCTTAAATAAGATAAAATCAAACCGGCACGGCTCGTAAAGATATCGAGATCATCTTGTTTCTTGCTTTAGCCGAGAAAGACGCGCGCTTTCGAGTTAACTTTTCCAAGGGTATCGGAACCATTTTTGAAACACTTATGTATGTTGTTCATCATCTTTGTAGGAACTGATAAGTGAAGTTCTCTCGAGTACTTAAGTATTTGTCTTTCCTTTTTAAATCGGGATATATTTTTACTCGGAGAAATATGAAATTAATTTCTAATAATATGAGTAATTTTTTTTAAAATTAATATTAAATTAGTCTACTAATGAACAACAAAAAATCAATTTTAATAAGTTTTTTTTTACACATTTGGTTGAAAAATGATTTTAATTTCTAAATATACAACATTGGTTGCTACAAAATTTATCAACAAAATTTGAAGTATAAGCGATTTATATAAAACTGAATAACCATTTTAAAAACATCAATTTTTATTTCCGCTTGTATAAAGATTAATTAAGCTAAATTATATATAATTACAAAGAACAGTATTTAGAAATCAAATACACGACAAATGAGAAATAGCCAGTAAAATTATTTCCATCTAAAATCATTTATCATGATTTCGATGGAGGGTCTAGCTTCTTTTTTTAGAAGCGAGTTAATCTTTCTAAGTAACAACAGACTAAATCTTAATTGCTCACGTTAGTTACATTTGTATAATTGTATACCATAGAAATAAACATTTAGGTTTGTATTGATAGATCTTTAGCTTAAATGTTTGTTTTTTTATGCTCCCAAAATCAATTAAAAGGAATTTATATTAGGGGTAAAACAAACAGTTCTCTGCAAACAAGCAAATTTTGCTCGCTTGTTTTAATAACAGACAAGGATGACAGGAAGAAAGCAGATTCACTCTTGAACTGTTAAACAAGTGTTTTTAACAAAAATTTCAGATAAGAACATCATTTAGTATAAACATTTGCTTATAAGATCTCGGAATTTTTGTTTTTAACTTATCGAAATATACATTTGCTATTTTATTTTTAATGTGCACAAGAAACGTTTTTCATTGAAGAATTTGATTTATGCATTCCATGAATATGCATTGTAAGAAAACAAATATGTATTCTTGAAAATGATATAAAAGTTTGAAATTCAAATTCAAATTTGTTTATATTTATTATAATAGTTGCATTTAATTTTATCGATATCAAAATTAATTTTATGCTAATAAAAAAATTCTAATCTTAGTTTTTATAATTTATGTGTCTTTAAAATTACTAATTTAGTAAATTTAATGGCATGCATATAGTATATAACTACTCAAATCTTTCACTTTAATACTTAAAATGCTGATATGCTTAAAAAAAATTCCACACTTTATCATAATTTAAAAATACGTGAATTCATGACAACTCTTTTTCATTATGTTAAATAACCATTTTTCTATAGCTATAACTTATGTTACAGCTATGGGGGAAATTTTATTAATTGTTAAAGTAATGCTCATACGCAGAAAACATTTTATGAGTTCAATAATATTTTTAGGTCTTACTCAAATAAAAAATTTTCGTTTACATATAATTTTTTAGTGAAAACATATGTTTTCCAATTTTATGAAACAAATCTTACTGTGTAAATGGTGATGGAGTTGCAGCTTAGAAAAATAATGAGCATATTTCTAACAAAACTGAAAAAACTAAAACTCAAATTCGCGTAAAGGAAATGAATTTTATGATTAATATCATACTTGAATTTATTTTGATCTTTCTTTTAGTCTGTTGCACGTCACAATTTTTAAATTTTGTGATGAAATTTCGTCTTTGCTCACTGAAGTGCCTTTACATCACGATAATTACTTTTTTAAGAGTGAATTAGTAGGTTTTTCTGTTTAATTCAGCAAGTTATTACGAGTGAGAAATAAAAATTTCTCACTCGTAATAATTTGCTGTGAGAAAACATTATTTCTACACATTTGCATACTTCCTTTACTATTCCTTCCGCACCTTTTAACAAGATCTAAACTTGAAAGAAAAATTGTGAATGAAATCTTCACTCATGGAACGATATCGAAGGCCAGAGTGATAAGCTTTTACCTTGATACTTGAGTATTTTCGGTCTTGAACCGACAGCCTAAAGGCCAACTTCCCGAAACGCGAGCGTCAATCACAATGATGGGCGCTCTGATAGGAATGAGCCTAGTATTACTCCTTCCATGCGAATCCGCCTCTTGTAATTGGTAGATACATTTTTTCTGATTTATATTGCTTTGTAACGCATTCTCTTTTGTTAAAAGAAAAGATAAGAACACTTGTAAAGAGAAAATTCTAAGCTTTTTAATTTCGATTCGAAATTAAACTGCTGCGTGTAAACTTTTTTAGATATTTTTCAGAAAGACGATTTTATAGTTTTGGCATAGATGCTTAAATTAAGCAGCAAATGACGAGCTGGCAACTGATAGGTTAACTCTCTAACCTTTGCCTCAACAAATGTTAGGTTCGGTTAACACCTGGGGCTTGGTTGGTTTTAATGGTTCGCAATTCTCTTTGTCCCGGCTTAATAACCCTTCTTGTACAAAAGATGATCTTTGGGAAACAACCCAACCAAACTAGAAAATGGTAGGGATTTAAAAAATGTGTACTTCAGAATTAGTCATCCGAAATTGTTAAAAATGATTCCTGCATTGTTGACTTTTTAATAGTTCGGTAGGTTAATGTTTTATGAAATTTGTAATAATATTTATGTAGTTTCCTTTGCTAAATGCAGGCCAGTTTGCATAAAATCCTTAGTATAAGATATAGGGAATCATTTATTCTATAGTAAAAATATATGCATATTTCATAGACAAAATAGGTAAGCTATAGTTTCATCGAATTCAATATGTGATGAGGTGTAAAATAACGTATATGCTGGGAGCTTGCTAAAGTTAGAAGTATTTTTCACTCATGTACTGACATATAATGTACATGGGAATAATGTTTAAAAACACAATTAATGCGTAAAAATTAAATTTTTAATATATTTTAATTTGAAAATATGTTTTTTGATTGAAATATTTGATTAAAAAATTAATTAGTTTCAGGATTTAAGCGTAAACGAATACTGCGTTTTTTTGCTGATTATCTAGATTCATATGTAATGCAAACTAACAAATAAAATATTAAAATTGATAAAATGACTTCATTCCGGATATTAGGGTCATCATAGGCGCATAAATCGTAGAATATGTTGATTGAAGTGATAAAATTCTAATTACAAAATGGATTGTAGGAAAATAACTACTTGTTAAGAAACACTATTCTATTAATGAGTGGATTAAATCTCGGTGTTGGGGTAGTTGAAATTATTTCCTGAGAGTTACGTCACACAATTTTAGGGTCCTTGAACTATAATTACTTAAATCGTTCTTTACCAAGTTGAAGGTCTTTTAGAGTAGAATCTATCGGCTATCTTGAGTGTCTTAAAGAATAATGACTTATAATTTGCATAAAGCGTCTGCTATATTGTTGCTTTTGTTTACAGAAAATTGAAGTGCTAACCTCAAAGTACTTATACTTTTATTACAGCTAACTTAAATATAAAAGGAAATTTAATTAAATAAAATTTAAATATTATTTTTGATGTTAAATATAATTATGAAATTTGATTTGTAATTTTGGGTAAAGTACATAACAGCGAGAAACTTCAATAAGATTCTAGAAAAAATGACATTTAATGCATAGGAATTTTGAATTTTTACATATATTTTAAGGAGAGTTATAGTTTCATCGTAAAAGTACATATTTTTCGAGTCCAATAAGCAATATTTACGAAAAATGATGGCTCTTAGAAATGATATTTTAGCTCTTCCGAATCAATCCTCATATTTACTAAATCAGATTCCCCAACCAAAATAGTTTTAAGAAATTAACTATATATGTTAAATATGTGTGTCGCGCGCGTGCGTATTAGTATAGCCCAAGTAGTTTTTCTAATTATATGTCATACTAACCATATGAAAACAACAATTAAAATGCTTGGAGAAAGAAACTCGTTCGTCACATGATTCATAAAATAAACACAAAATGTCTCAACTCGGTTAAAATTTGTTTTACGTTAAGTCATCAAGTAATTTGTTTTAAACATTGCCTCTTTAAGAAAAAATTTATACCTTATACTTACCTTTTTTAATATATTAAATTTATAAAGTGAAAAAAAATGTTAGAAATCAAATCTGAGAGAAAGAGAGAACTCACGTGCTCTTTAGAAGGATTAAATTATAAAGCTTTTCTATTTTTCTTTTCAAAATTATTCTTCCCAACTTAAATAGAACTGATAGCTGAATAGTTAGCGCTTATTCTTTAAATTCATGGGTTCGACTTTTCGGACATTCGACCTAATAACTGTGTGGTTGTTGCTGTGGTTTTCTGTTCTACAATTCATACATTTGATTTACACATCAGATGTGTTTGCTTTTATAGGAATTAGGTATCCACTTCAAATCGAATAGAGAGATTCCAGTTTAATTAAATGGTCTCATGGGCAAGAAGTGATCGTAGAATGTCTTTCTACAATGAACAAAGCAAGTAAACTAAATTAAACTGAACTCACTTCGGTCGTAGATGTTTCTAGAGACTCTCTTTGTAAAAAATACTTTGATACTGGGTCGAGAAGGTAATTTGAACTAGTTCTTGTGAACAAAACTTGAAAGTAAAGACCAACGAAATGATAAACCAACTTTTCTCAATTAAAAAAAGCATTAGGCATTTGTACATATATTGTCGCTCTGTTATACCCTTCATTTAACTACAACTAGAGATCTTTAGTCTATCATGTGGGCTTTGACTAATGTTTTCTTTACAATGTAAGTATTTACAAAATATGATACAAGTACAAAATATCAATATTTATTTAGTATTTTTGTAAATGACATAGATGTAACTCAAAATATTGAGAAACGGTAATTTATACTGTAAGTAAAACGTATAAATTTAGAATTTTGATGAATTTACTAGGAAGTTTTAATTATGATTTTATAAAACACTCCCCATAAGTAATCTCGGGAATTCTGCCTTATGCTGGCAGTAACATTTAATGGTGAAACACAAAATAAAATTCCTTATTGTAGATTTAATCAATAAAACTAATACATAATTTATGAAAAAATGTATGCCCCGCTTATTTTGACACCTTAAAAATTTTCCTACTAAAACTTTCCCATCAATTATTTGGATAATTTTTTTTGAATTCATGTCTGATAAAAGTGTATCTAAAAGAGGAAGCAGTCTAGTAACTAAGTTAACTCTTTCCACTTGGCAAGATAAGAATTGAGAATGCGCGCCGAAGTGTCTGTGTGGCGCGTTTTTGGCTTACGGATTCCTGTCATCGAGTCTCCTGAGAAACGGCAGCATGTGACCTTCTGCTTCCTCATGTTAAAACAACCAAGTAAAATCTATAAAAATGGAAAATTCTGCTTTTCCGTTTTATTTAGCTTTCGCTTCTCGATGCGATAGAAAGGCTTTTGTTTCTATTAAAACGTCATGAGAAGATGATTCTGTAAGGCACGCAGAGTATTAGTAGCTGTTGGCCGCTTCAGTTGGGCTTGTCTGAATGAAGGTTACACACATAGATCTGACATTCGACGAATTGTTCCCTTTTACAACTGAAGGAATTTAATGCAAAGCAAAAACTGTTGAAATAACCTATACAAAGAATTAAATAACTCGTTGCTTTTTATTTATTAAGTCTTGTTTTTATCGGTGTCCAAAATTTATTCAATGGTTTCTGTTGAAGATGTTCGTCAAAATTGCAGAGACTGAAATGGAGAAAAAAATAAAATATTAATCAAGAGTAATTATTTTACAGTAATATATATATATTACTGGTATAAATGCAGTTTATTTCTCCAATTTCTGAATTTGTTTTAAGTTGCAATGAATTGCTTTATAAATTTTTTTTATTATTGAATATATATTTCTTTTATCCTCATAATTAATTCCGTCACGAATAATTTTGTTTTACCTACCATTTAATAATATAAACTCTGACTAAAAATGAGTTTTCGGTAAGCAAAAATGATTTCTATTGGCTGTTCGTTTTTAATAAAAAAAAAAAAAAAAAAAAAAAAAAAAAAAAAAAAAAAAAAAAACAAAAAAAAAAAAAAAAAAAAAAAAAAAAAAAAAAAAAAAAAAAAAAAACAACAACAACAACAACAAATGTAAATATAACTGAAATTAAATTTTATTGAATAACAGACTTCGTATTTATATGTTTTTATGACAACTAAAACCTTTAAAGATAGATTATATTGATAATACCCATATAAATGATAAACATAATATAAGGACAACAAATAATAGTAGAAGTGTGTGTATGTAAAAAATGTTTGCGAGATAATATTAAAAAAATATCTCCTGAAAAGAAAAAAAAAACATTCTAATTAAGAAATATAATCTGAACCGGCTTTGATTTTTAAATTGAATTCTTTTTATCTCATCGTTATGAAAATCTTTGATTAGTTTAAAACAAAAGAAGATAAGCAAAGATTTACCGTCTGCTGTCCGATAAAGATTTATTATTAAGAAAACAATCTCTCTTTTTCTTATTGAAAAGATTGTTTCAACAAATTCGCGAAATTGAGATTCCTATTTTGGAACTTTTGGACGAAATGACTGAGCGTAATGCACTTATTTTAGTCTTATCTAAATACATGCATTACCTATATTTATCTTTACTGCATAACATTACTTCTAAAATTTTATAATTAGCTTAAACGTAATACAGTATTTGTTTTTTGATGAAAGTTCTAGTAATCCAAGATTAATTAATTATCAAAAAATTAATTCTTGTATAGTTAATTGTGCAATACATTTATTACCTTAAATATTCAATTGCCTATACTCTTAATTAAAGATAAATTCATTATTTTTAAATCTTTTATTTAGAATTTTGTGTGTCAAATTTTAATATTTTTCAAATAATTTTGTTATCGGGATCAGTACACTAACAAATATGCTGAAACCTGACTTGAAATACGATATAAGAAAAATGTAATAGAAAATAATTCATTTTAACTCCTTTCTCTTACGCTCTGGAAAATTTCGTACATTTACATCTTTGTACGCCATGTGTAACTTTCATATTCTGACAACTGTTCATATTTACTTTTTGTACAGTATCATTATTAAAACTAATAAATTTACTGTAAGAGATTTATCTCTAAACTTTGCTTATACAATTAATATTCACATAAATTATTTGCCTAAATTGAAATGCAATTAATCTTTACTGTATTGAAAATAGATTAGAACAAGTTTGAACAGTTTTATGAAAGGACACTGGAACTCCCTTCAGCTATGACAATAAATGTGGTTTATAAAATAAGAATATCACAAATATTATAAGAATTAAAAAGACTTATTAGCTTAATGTTTTTTTTTATTTCCAATGGCGGGCACGCTTGAGCAAGTAAGTACATTAATCGATTTGCTGCTACAAGGCCGAAAACTGCTACTCATTTTATCGTTACTGGGTGGGCACCCTTGAATCAAGTCAAGGAGGTACGAGTAGCATCGCCCACACCACACCACCACAAACCCGTTTATAGGGCGGGCCACATTCATCCATCATCTGAGGAAAGGACAAGAAAGAGAAAGTACATCCATGCCCGAGCCAGGATTCGAACCTAGGTCCTCCCCATCCGTAGTCAGTTATGCTAACCTCTAGACAGGTTGGGCGGCTTAGCTTGTAGATGTAATATTTGTAGATATTACAAAATGTCACTGAACCTGCATTTTACCATGACTTTTTTTGTCAATTACACTACCAGGCGCGCTATCAGTTTTAAAATAAGTGAACGTGTTTTTTTTTTCCACCAATATTTCACTACTAAACACGCGAGTTTAAATATTATTTCCAAACACTTATTTGTATTTTTATTTTAAATATTATTTCCATTAGGGATTTCCATTCATTTTATACTTATATATTGCTTTAGAATTTGGCTAATGTCTACATTACTTGGTTATATGCAGTATTTTTGGAAAAATTGTGTTTACCTGCGAATAATTTTACAAAAAATTTAAGCAGAATTAAACAAATCACACCGTAGTTCAAATAAAAAAATGTTAAAAATAAGGGTGTTTCAACCATTTGTCTGCATTTTTCGTACTGATAAGTCATTCCGGAACATTACCAAATCGTATATCATCAGTTAGAATCCAATACCTTTATTAGATTATATGTTATTACGTTTCTATATTTCAATGTGACTAAAATTTCTTTCTTAAAAGAGCTTCATAAAATTTAGATGGCTATCTTGTAAATTTGTTTTTCTGTTAATTTGAATCTGAGGTAAGCTCCAAGTTTCTCTTAAATAGATTCGACTTTGAAACTGAAGAACTCTTTAGGAATTTAAAAAGAAACAATCCTTTCAATTTAACATTGTGTTAGTAATATATATTACTATCTCATAACAGTAATCTGTATCTATATAGTATATATTGTATTTTTTCTAATATTCAAAAGTTTAAAATTAGCGTTTTAAATATAGTAACAAAGTAACACCCGTTTACAACTTTTCGTTAGACATGGGTATTGTTATTTTTTATTAGTTTGTTAGCAATTCAAATGCGACATGACGCAATTAATCATGTACACCCATTGCAGAACTTGTTTTTGGAGAACTACTTTATGTTGGGCATGTCGTTTAGAAGCCTTGTCATATATAATCACAAGGAAAAAATAAACTAAAAACTGGAATTATCAATTTCAATTGATAAAATCTAAGTTCGATGCAACAACTTTTCTTAAAAACGTGTACTGAGGCTGCCTTGGCGTTTTTTCATGGATGGAATGTTATCTTCAGTTATAACTTATGTACTTAAACATTTTATTTGGGAAGTTGCTAAAGTGTGAAAAAAAAAGGATTTTAAGTATAATTATGAGCCTTTTTTTTCTTACAAAAAACACAAATTTATTTATCTTACAATCAGATTCAGTCTGGCTTACAGTTACTGAAGCTTCATTAGCTACTGAAAAGGTTTTACTTTTGCCAAATAATATTCTCTTTTTAGAAATCTTTTAATTACTTCAAACATTAGCGACATCCAGTGTCTCCAAAGATGACATTTTTTTTTTATTTTTCTCAAGGAATATAATTGATTGACATGTTAGAAAATGGGTATTTAGTCATCTGTCACACACTGTTGGAGTTCTGTTTCAAAAACACCCGCTAGCATCTTAATCCAGTTTCGTCTGTAGAGGTCAATTTCTCACAAATCCAATTAATAACTGTCATTGATGACTTGCGGCGGTGATTAATTTCTGCGACTCTTTTGAGACATGTTTCACAGACTTTGTCGTAACCCATAGAAACTAACGATTTCTCAATATGGATGACAGTGGTCGAAGCATCTAGATCTTAAGGCAAAATGAAACATAAAACTCTGAATTGAACTCTTTATGCCAAGCCCAGATTCTAAGCTGATTTAAAATTATTTGAAAGAGTTAAATATACAAAAACTGATGTTTCATTTCCATTAAATTTCAGTTTAGCTTGCACCAAAGAATGAAGAAAGTATGCACATTTTGATTATTTAAAATATTTACATAATTACAAGTAAAGATAGTTTAATTTTTGGATTATATTCACTGTTTAAATTGTAAATTAATTTTTAAGATGTTATTAAAATGTATCATACGACTTGTACTATATAGTAAACGAAATCGGGACTTTTTATCGGGCCTCAATGAATTATAAATTGTGATTTATATTTTTCGAATAAACAGATTAACGTCACGTGTCTAAAAAATTGAAGGTATCTAATCTTTTTCTATATTTTAATATTTGATTCATATATTTGTGTACAAAAAATTGATCTTATGTAAAAGGAATTTAGACTCCTTTTTAACCAAGAATCTAGGCTTAATACTGAAAACTGCATTAAATCTAATAAATTTAACAAGTAAATAAAAATGTCATTAAGAATTATTAAACTTGGTTGTATTAAGTGATTCTATACTTTTTCGCTTGCTAGCCCCGAAATTAATTTTAATCTTCACTAATAAGGGATTATTTCGTATTAAATAACACTTCGATAAAATTGACACTATTTAGAATTTTATAATCTGATAACAAATGTATTTATCTGACATATTTTATTATCTATCAAAAACTTTCCAAACAATGCGGCAGAAATATTAAAACTGTAAAATAAAATTACACGATAATAGAGTTGTCTATGGTTTAAAATCAATATGTTTTAATCTTTTCTGGGCAGTATAAGCGTAATTGTTTCCAAATTCACTGAAAGTTTCCTAAGATTTATGAAAGCTATAAGAAAGATTAACAGTAATGGGAGATGTATTGTAAAACAAATTATTCCATCATTTAGCATATTTTTCAAATAGATTTCAGTAAATAATTCTTTCATTAGAATGAAAGTATATAATCGAAAATGAAACAAATGCTGGATAACTTAGTCATAACTGTTGAAACACGCTTAAAAAACGCTTAAGCTCTTATTTATAAACTAAAATTAGATTATTCCGCTCTTGTAGTAAAAATGTAATTCTCAGTAAAAATTTAAATTTTTTGATTTCTTTAAAGTTAATATGAATTTTTTAAGAAAAACTTGTCTATACCATATAATAAATATTAGTTTTATGAAAAAAGGTTACATTATATAAGAGATCAGATATAAAATTTTTTAACCAAGATTCAACTACCTATAGAAATCGATAAAAACAGTTGGTGCATTTAAATTCAATATCAATTTAAAATTCATTTTTCATTTCAAAACAAATTTAACTAAGCATTTCTATTCAATTTCGTAACAAAAGAAAACAATGCAAAATTTAATTATTAAATGAAAGTTTTGTAATTGTCCTTGATAAGAATCAAAATAATACATTGATAGACATAAGGAAAGAAATGAAATGTAAGCTTTACACAAAAGCAATGATGTAATAATTTTTAGAATACCCGAAATTACCAAATGTTATTGAAATCATATATATTTAAAAAAGAAGTACAAATTATTATGACACGTTAAAATGCTACATAATAAATTAATTTTAATTGAAATGAAATAAAATGAAAACAGCATGTTTCGCCTTTTTAAAGTTTATTCATTAGCATCATATTGCTTAACTTTACTTAAAGCCCCAAAAGGATAATAGAAATTTGAGATCTAATATAGTGTGTGAGATGAATTTAAATTAGATATTTTTTTTGATTTTTCATAAATTTAAAATTCAGTAGTGTGCTGAAAATTTTCTCAATATCAGTGTTCAAAGATGCAAAATTGAGGGGTTATGTCACTACAATATTAGTAAGTGTATGTTTTTACTACCATTAATACTTGGGTGAATCTCTTTTAATTCTGTCAGAATTGTGAAGTAAACAACCACAACTCAATAATCAGTTATATTTATCATGCAAAAAGTCAATTGCATGATTTGGTAAACTATTCGTTATTTAATTCAAAGGGTGTCTAGAAAAACCTCGTTCTACTAAATTAAGTAATTATTTAAGTAAAAAAAATTAAGAAAGTTAATCTTTCTTAAATGAAGCATCGAGGAATATTTTTTTAGATAAGTAGCGCGAAAAAAACTTTATATTTTGTAACCTAAGTAAAATGAAGTCATTCTGTACTATTTAAGCCAAACATACATTCCTAAAAGTGTGTTAACGATGATCACTCACATCTTAAATAGTTTTTAGAACACACCTTGGGACATTAACTCTGGCAAGTAACCAAATAGGTCCACGGACATTTTTATAGTCCATTAATTGCTGCATTCCACTTCTTTTTTCAACTTCCTGATTACTTTGTTAGAATTATTTTCATATTTGAGTTATAGGAATACTTTGTCGTATTTTTTTTAGAAGAAAAATGTTTATTTATGAGCGAAAAAGAAAACTGTGAAAATTCAACTAATTAATGTCAAGTGACGTATGTATACATTATATGTTTAGTTAAGGTATATATGACTATTAGTAAGGTGTTTTAGGTTAAGTAATTATGTTAATTTTACTAACTACGTGAATTCCCACTTGGGGGTGGATGTTTGTAATAGTTCTGAGTCCACTTGAACCGACATTCCTGTATTCATTTTCTTCTAGTGATCCGCAAAAGCGACCATAACTATGTACTCAACTAAATAAATTACAATAATGTAAATTTATTAGTTCCATAAATCATGGAGAAAAGTACCTTTTAATTAGAAAACTATATAATTATTCGTGTATATTTAAAGTGCATAATGAAAATTGATTTTGTAAATTGTCATATGGATTATAAAATGTATACTCTTTCTGAATTTGCATTTATTGAATGAACGAGAAAATTTTACATTTAAATTAAAATGGTTACGGATTTACCAACGAATTATTATAATGAGGAGCTGGCAGCCAAATGGTTAGCACTCTTGCCTTCGGTTCTACAGTTCTTGGGTTCGATTCCTCCTTTGGACATGAATGTTTATAATGGTTTGGAATCCACTTTAAACTGTAGGTCCGATGTAATTATTCCTAGTGTGTAAAAAGTGACAGTTGAGAGACAAACGAAAGCTACCTGCAATGAGGATAGTAAAATTGTTATTATGTAATTTCATAAATTATTTTGTACATAACTATTATAATAATTATTTTTAATTTTTATGAGTTTAAACTGATTCTCTCAGAATAGTATAAAGAATGTTTTTGAATTTTATTGTTATAATATATTAACACTAAGATAAGGGAAATTTTAGACTATTTCTCCTTGTGTAGTTCTCGTACAATGTAAATAATCGAACACAGTACATTGTATGCATTGTCTTATGCACAGAGTGCATTATATGAAAATTCAAACAAATATATTTCAAAAAATGTAAATATTGGAGGCTTAGAGTTAATACGTGTATGTACAGGCAAGTAATTTATCAATATTTCTTTAGAAGTAATTGACACAAAAATAGACAGCTGTTAATGATTGTAAAATGATATAAAAAATTACTGATGCACAGTACTGAAAATTACATGGAAAACTACATTTAACGTTACTTTGAACTTAAATGTAATGAAGGGAATTAAACGAAGAATAGCAATTCATAAATAGATATGCTTTAAAATGAAAACGAAAGAGAATTTGATTGCGGCCATAAAAGGCTCTTAATAGACATGCGTGGTCGCCAACAGATAAAATGACTGAATATCTGTTTACTCTCGGAAACAATGAAGTTATCGATGAGCTTCTGGTGAATTCTCCATTATATTCACATTTAATGCAACCTCAAAATAGATAAACTTCAATTAAGTTATACTAATTTGGCTGCATGATATGATCCACGTATGCCAAACGAAGTCTATCAGATTAATATAAGTTGAACTTGCTGGGTACTCTATTTGTTAAATTCTTTTCCTTTAAGAATATTCTACAAAAGACTATAACGAATATACTTTGCGTCGTTTATAAATTCGACAGAAGCAATAAATGCTGCAGGTTAGGTTTTAATTGTATCCTCTATGAGCGTTTTGCTCATCATATTAATATTTGAAAAGGAATCTGTATCCGTGTATCTATTCAAATTCCAATTTATACCTGTTTGGTAATAAGCTCCTACAAGCACACTTGCAAATTTTTCCAAAGGCTTATTTTTCTGACAACAGCACGTCTGTCTCTTCGGAGTGATTTCATCATTAAACATCCCTTGATTGTCTAGTCATTTCAACTTAAGCGTTTCAAATTAGGGTACTAAAAATAACCTATCTTTTGACTTTTTGTGTAACCGTTTTTTAAATATTTAAATTGAAACTTGCATTATATTTATTGCTTAAAATATTTGTGTAAAAATAATAGCTTAAATGTTATGAGCATTAATTCCTTTGATATTTGTAGACTATTTTTTCTCCATTTTTCATGCATTTTATAATTGAGTCTATTTTCAGGAAATGATGATCAGTACTGAAAACTACATGACTTGTCCTAAAATCCAATTATTAATCTGTTTTCGCAGTAGTTCTGAAAAAACTTATCACAGAAATTAAAGACTCGGCTTTTAGAAAGAGAAACCAAGGAAAACCTTTTCAAAATTATAATCTTTATTACTTTTATGAATCTCCTCATTTCCGATGTACCAAAACAATATTTTACTTTGATTGCTCAGTAATAAACTTTGTTATGTATGTGTTTATCTGTAACTCAGAAATATCTTAATAGAATAATTTTACTTAATATCGTTAAAATAATCTCTCTTAAATATTCTGAGTCGTGCATTCAAAGATGCAAAATAGCATTGTTTTATATTATACTGCTTAGAAAATTGCACTCGTTTCTAAAATGTTACGTACGCAAGGAAAATGCTCGTTTCCGGAAGCCATTTTGAATTAGATAGACTGCAATTCATTGTAGAAATTTATGGAAGAAAGTATGTAAATATGTTTGGTAACACTTTCTTGCAAATCTTGTCTCATTTTGTAATAACTGTGTCGAGAATAAAAAATGCAAGTGTAAAGAGTTGTGTGGGATTATACAAGTTTCATGTAAATGGGTATTAAAAGATATGAAGAGCTTTAATATAACTTATTTTAAGATGTGTTTCTATGAATTTCATTGGGCGTATCATCAGATACATTGAATCAGAATATATTGGAGAATTCTTCATCATGTCATGTCACGACTATGGAAATAATGCGAAACCAATCAAACAATTGTCCGAAGACTTGTGTTAGTTGGTTCAAAAATTAAGACACCCACAGATAATTAATTAATTGCTGTTGTAAATAAATGGGATCAAAGCGGGATCTCCATATATGTTGTGTTTATGGCACAGATAGGACGATATCTATCCTTGTTCACCCATGGTGTGCACAATAGTGGATTGTACTTCTGGGTGCCATCAATTTGTATTCCTCGATACTTTCAATCCAAAAAAGTACTATTACATGCATTTCAGTTGATGCAAAAGCACTCTTAATTTCAAGGATGAATCAAAATTTGCTCTGTAACCCTATGACAAACATGAAAGAGTCTAAAAAACAAACTGAGTACGTAATCTGCCAAGAACTCAATCAAATCTGACTTTCAGCTGTAGAATCAAGATTTGCTTTAACATTTCGTTTAATCTATTGCCCCATTTTGTCCAGCTAGTGATGAGTTTCTATGATAGTATACATTTTGGGAAGTCTTAAGCCCCATTGTATGATTCTGCGCTGCAGTAGTTGGTTCTGCCTGACAAGGGAGATTTGTGTGTATAGAGTAATCGACACACTCGTTCGAGTTAAATCCGTTGGGTTCGCACTCGGCAGGGCTCTATGTTCATGTTCTTCATCCGAGCTACTATCATTAATATGACAATTGTTCTGTAAGAGTAATGGTGATTACTCTATTCTGAAGTGACTGATTATCTAAAAGAAAGCAAGTTTGATAGTTAAACAAGTAACTTGGCAGATTTTAGACTTTGTATGCAGATAAGTGACTTTCATATATTTTTGTAATGTCATTTATCTGTTTGTGGATTTCGGTTCAGTAAATCCTTCCTACCTCGGACATGGTAATTTAATTTTGAGTTCAATTTAAACTGTGGTTATTGGTTTAAATAGCCGTCGTGTGTGAAATATGTCGTGAATGCCAAAGAAAACATTTTTAATATAAATAAAGTTGAAAATTTTGCTTCTATAATTAGAATATAATTTGATAACAAAAAAATAAGAGATTTCTTTTATTAAAATTATTAGAAATTATATTACATTGAAAAGTATTTAATGTTAAAATTGGATTTTTTGTTTCATTTAAATAACTAATTTCTAATTTATATTAAATGTTTGCTTTAACAATTTTTTTTTATTTAACAGGGACTTCTGAAGATAATTATCCACGCACCGTGACTGTTCATCGCATTGACGTCCAAGGCCACGAATTTCCAACTCAATTTCAGTTTAGACGAAAGGGTCAGTCTATATGGCCTGGGAAAACGCGATACAGGCTTGAAGGTTTAAATCACACTTTGGTCATCGAGCTACAGCCTTACCACAAGCATACACTTCTGAAATTTAACCTGACCAGCCCGAAAGTTCTAGCTCAATCATTATGTTACTACAAAGGTCACATACTTGGCGAAATTCTATCTTCCGTAAAAGTTAGCCTTTGTGAAGGAATGGTAAGATAAATTCTAAAGAATAGTTTCTATTTTTGAAGTGCATTAACTGCCCTATTGTTCCTGCCGATAGAAACATTAATGCGGAAATTGACAAATATCGAAGTTGATGACTTAGAAAGTATTGCAAGGGATCTCTTGAACATAAATGCGTTAAATATGTTATCAGTTCAGCATATTAGAGACTATTAAAAAAATGACTATTTTTGCTCTAAATCTATGCAAGTTATAATAATTATAAAATAAGTTATATAATACTTTTTATCAACATTTTGTTAATGTATAAAAAGTAAATAAATTGAAACAAGTATTTTTTTCTCATCATCAAATATTTTAAAATCAATGCTGAAATTCTTAAAGATGAGAAATAAAATTGATCTGAGGTATTATTATTGTTATAGAGTTATATAGTAGTTAGTTGAATATCAAGTCTTATTTGCTATGTATGTGAGTAGTTTCAGTATAAAAAACTAAAATACTTTTAATAAAACCAAATTTCGATTCCAAAGAGAATTTAAAAAAATGGTAAATTATGTTAAGAATTTACAAGATGTGCCTTTTACGTAAATTTTTATTTTAACTAAGCAAATTTTCTTAAGCCTTAGAGAATACACTTTCAAAATATGTTGCTTGCATTAAATTGTTGTAATGGTAAACTCTGGAGGAATAACCGCTTCGTCAAATGTGTGGATTTTTTTCGTGTTTAGTAATGACTAGATTAAATTCCTTCTTTAGAAGATAATTTCAGCAATTGTTTCATCAAATATTTCTAAATTTAATATTTTCTTTACGGTGTTTTTCTATAAAAAACTGATAATATTCTGCCATTTAACGTTTTCTTTTTTTAAATATATTTTAAAAATAAAGAGAATAAATTTCTTTTCAAATGATCATTATTTTCTCCAATATGTTTTCATAAATAAACTTTTCAATCAACTAAAGATTTTTTAGATATAATATATTGATCCTAAATTTTTGATAAAAAAAAATTAGGCTGTCTTAAAAAGTATACTTAAAAAAGGTAGGATAAAAATTTTCTGAAATCTCCAAAAATTATTTTACTTATTAGCATTACTTTGTCATACATTTCCAAACATACCATACCATTAAAATTAAAGGAAATCCAGTACAAAACATTAGAAAAATGCAGAACCACTTTTCAAATAGATATATGAAACACTGAAGAAAACTTTTATTGTCAATTTTCGTCTTTGAAGAGCGATACTTCATTTCTGCAAGAATTATGCTATCATTTTTTAATGTGTTCTCATTTCGCCAGAATCTTTCTGTATCGAGATTCAGCTCAAATGTATTTTAATTTGACATCGAAACTTTGAACTTATTGAAATTTTCTCGCAACCATTTCCCCAAGTCACATGTTAATATATTGACTAGGATTCAGGGAGTATGACATTGTTAAAAATTGTTTATCAAGCATTGCAAGTGCCCAAATGCATCAGTTGAACTACCGGAATTGGTAAACGTCATCATTGATTGCTTTCATTGATTTATTGTCCAGTGAGGCACTGTAATCAACGGATCACACTGGGATGTCATATTTAGCTTGGGAATAACTGCTGATACACAGCTAGCTGAACAATGTTCTCTCTGGCTTGGAGTTTGGCGAGTTTGATGACTTCCTTAGGCACGATTTCTCATAGTGGCTTGAAATTTTCTTTCAATTAAAATGTCCATGAAGAATTAGTGGAGAGTTTTCCATGGGGCTTTTCAAAAGTGACCGTAGAGTGATATACATAGCAAACATAATGTATACTACTCTGAAAAACTAAATACCACGTTAGTAATACAATCACTAAACGAAATTTCCTTGTCTTCGCTTATAAGAAGACTATTCTGATATTAACGGCACCAATTTTTGAGTATAATCTACTGTGTTTGGAGTTTTCCCACTTTTGTGTAATTCAATGGAAATGTCATGTAGTGAATGCTCCATGTTTATAGACACCAGCTATTTTACTGTTCTAAGTTCGCGTCACTTTTTCGTTTTCCCTATAGTAGCTATTCAACGTCTTTTGTAAGTCTTAAGACATCCATAAATACTCATAAGCGCTTTGAGGAGTGTCTTATGATGAATAGCTGGAGATACATAGTTGGTATCATTATAATTTTTGTATACATAAGTTTCTATATTTGTAAATTTTAAATATCCATTTATTTTCGTGAAATGATTTTTATTTCTATTTATTATAATGAATTATTAATTAATTTTATGACTGCTCTATTATATTTTAAACTTACTTAATTAATACTATTTTTAGCCTTTGTGTATTACCATTTTAAAAAATCATAATTATATCATGCTATTTAATTTAAAGAATCCATTATAGTAAGGTGGTAACTGTGTGCATGATAATGCTCTGGCCTTCTGTTCTATAGTTTATTGATTCAAATCATTATATGCTAGTAGGAATTCGGAATCCAATTTAAACTATGTCCTAGTCGAATTAATCAATGAAATCAAAAACTGACCATAGAGTAACTAATAAATCAGAATAAACTGTTGAAGAGAAATCATTTTCTATTTTTTGATAATGAATCTTTAAACCTAGTTATAATTTCATTTTCATGTCTCAATCTTCGAAAACTAAATCAAAGCTTTGGAGTCACATTTTATACCCATTACTTCTGGCTGTATAGTAATCGGTTCCTTGGCATATTCGTATATTATTCCAGAACATAGATTAAATGTTAAATTTTCATTTCATGAAGGATCTTGAAGGACGTGCATATATTATGTAGAGTGAAATACCAAATCACGAAAATGAATGAAGTTTTATAGCTTAAGTTGTTAATGTTGATTGTCACAACTTGTGATAAGGAAAATATTAACTATTTAAACAACAAAACATTCAAATCTAAACATTTTTCCTTTCTTACTACGTTTTCTTTTATAAGACTAACAATTAGTTTTTATTTGCTAAAATGAATAAAATTTTTAAATTGCATTTTTATTCTTGAGTTTGATGATCAGTTTGTCTAATCAAGGCTTTCAGGCATCAAGAATATACTTTTAGTTTCTGAAAATTATAGAGAATTCGTTTTAAAATTCCCTACCTCTCATTACTTTCCAACTTTAATGAAAACTTGTCATTAATAAAAATTACATTGCGGTCATTATGTTCCCATTTGAGTCAATATTTTTCGCAAATATACATAAATTGTCTATTAAATTAATTATGTACAAAAATGTTTTAGGAAGTCCTATAAATTATTTCTAATTATCAGTATGGGATATTTCTTTGTGAAAATAAAAAAAAAATTCTCCTTACCTTGAGAAACTATCCTCTTATACATATTTTAAATGACAGCAGTTCAAAGAAATATGAAAACAGTCATCTATTGTATTGAAATCAAGGACTTTTCCTAGTGTGAGGTAACATAAATGAAGTGACTATAATTGATAAAAAATATCGTTAAAATAAGTCAAATTAAAAAAGTAGATCCCATAATCTTGAAAAATAGACAAAATATCATTGATTTCCGATTTTAATATAATTCTCGATGTTAACTTGTGACGAATGTGAATGTTTCCTCACATTCCAAAACATAAGTTTTTAATGATCTGGGTATTGCTCTTGAAGTACTCAAATATCTGTCTAGCCTTTTCTATTGTACTCATGTTTTTTTTTTATAAATATCTGATTTTTATAAGTATATTTTTTTATTCCTCTACTTGTGTAATGAATATTCTTTGCCTGAATAAGCGATAAAAGTATACTTTTACAAGCATAAAATTGTTGTAAGACATTGAATTACTTATTAAAAAATATTAGCCCTTCCTTTATAATTGAAAAACAAATTAGCTGACAAATTTTTTAGAATTTTTCATTCTCCTCAGTTATACGTCAAAGTTTTTTAAATTTACTGAAAGATTTATTAAGTGAAATCACCGTGTGACGTTGTATTAATGATTCTAAGTAAGTCCATAAACTTTCTTATTCGCATCTGATCAAATAGACATATTTTCATTCAGTTATTGGAACAATGCAAATATTTAAAAGGTATGCATATTCTAAATCTGTTTAAGTATTATTATGTCTCTAATCTCTCGTTTGGTTTAATTCCCCCTGACCAGGTCAATGAAATCGTTGACTTTAATGAAATCTGATTTGATCAATTTATTTATGAATTAATAATAATTTTATCACATAGTTTTTTAATATTATCACTAACTATAGATTGATATAATATTATAACGCATTTATTAGAATTCATATAATTTACAAAATGTTTTTTTCTGAAACTAATGATTGATGCTACAAGGAATTTAATAATCGAACTTCACATAAATCTTGGTCTTGTATCCAAAGTAATCATCCCTAAGTAATTTCTTCAGATCTAACTCACCCATACTTGCAACTTCAAATTTGTTGTTTTGCAATCAATTGACTTTCTTGTTTTAGTAATTAATTTTAGAAGCAAAATCTTTAAATTGTTTTAAAATTTCTTAATGTACATGAAATTTCCCCACCTTTAATTTCGTGAGCATTGTTATTGAGCTAATAGTTTAATAACAATAATAGAAGGCGCTTTTGATTCTAATATTATCTCGGGAGACCACCTGTGTTATAAAGATTGAAGTTCACACACGCTTTACAAAACTACTTCTGCGAAGAAGGTAACATTCTCTGAGAATAATGAAAATGCTGCACAATCAGATTTATGAAGCTCCTAATCGAGTTTCATATCTCTTCTTTGAATCGCGCAGCTTCTCGTAAATAATAAATATTGTCGTGTACTTTTGTAACACAAAATAGGGCTCTTGTCACACATTTCATGGGGTCTCTATTCTGCGAAGTCCATCAAAGGAAGGTTTCTTTACTTCTTGGCACTTATTTTCCTGGGAGTCTTTCATATCTGATAACTTTCTTTTGATACGTTAGCAGTTAGTCTAGGGTGCTCCCATTCCCTCTTCTATTTTTTCGTTGAAACCTCTTATGGGAAACTTTCTAAAGTCAAATATCTCAATTTTTTAGTTCGATTACTTCCTTGTGAGGTAATAAAGAGACCATGAAAAGAAAATATTATAGAAATTTTTTTTGGTTAGTAATTTAAAATTTATTTAGTTACAAATACTCCTTTTGGTTCGAAAAAGAATTTAAAAAAGTAGATTTAAATTTATTTTTGGTTAACCGTGAGTCATTTTTCAAAGGAAATCATTTTGTCCACTAATACCGAGTTGATAGCCAAATAATTGGCGTTCCGCTATTCACTTCGATAATTGGTAGGTTTGACTAACATTTGGCATGAATCTATCTCGGGGTCTCGAAACCACGTTTAGGTTGTGTCAATTCCAATTGAATTAAGCCTTGTAAATAAAATAATGGTGAACCGAACAATGCTTGTCTAACTCTTCTTTATATCAATTTTTGTGGTATAATGAATATTCAACAATAATTGATATTTTTTATTAATAAATTTATATAGTATTTTAAAGCAATCTTAATAGCATTTATTAAATCAAAAACCCATATGCAGGTGGTTAATATTTTATATTTTATGATGCGTAAATTCATATAAAGGAGGAATAAAATTTGAAAGATCATTTTAAGATTATTTATAATTCTATAAATTATATATTCATAAATTATATATCTTATTTTGCTACCTTTGAAGTCAAATAATATATGTTTTTATAACATTATATGAATTAAGTTATATAATTTAACAATTATTTTGAATTAAATTGCAAAATAGTTTCTTTTTGTATTAAGTTTCGTTTTGGTTGTACATTGAAAACAATCGATTTGAATTTCCTATAGTCAATATTATGTAAATTAGGTTTTCCGAATTAAATACTTTAAGAGCCTTTTAGAATTAAAATAAATTTAGTTAAAATTATCCTTTTGACAGTTAAAAATTCAATGAGGTATCTTTTAACCAACAGCCCCTAAAGATATTTCAAATTTTTTAACGAGTATTTTATTGTACTGTAAATTATGGAAGCTAAATAGTTTGAGATACTATTATCACATTAAGTTACCATTGAAGTTTGAAGCAAGAATTTTGTTTTACTTATTTTCTTGCAGAAAATGTGCAAAGTTAAATTTTATAAATAACATATTTAATGAAATATTTAAATTATTATTAAGCTACTACTAAATTTGCATAAAATTATATTTTAATTTTTTAAAAAAATTATAAAAATGTAAATAGTTTATATAAGGTTTATGATGAAAATGAGTAATGTACTGAAAAAATGAAGATTATAATTATTTTTATTTTATACATAAGTTAAAATACATCATTCAAGCTTCTGTTTGTATTTGGATAAAAATTAACAAAAGCACATAATTTCTTGCAAGGACATCATCGAAAGAGTTTATTAAGCAACTTGAAGCTTTATTCTGTTTCCTTTATTTTAAAACATTCTATTTAAATTTCAATGTTCAGATAAAAATAATTTTAACACAAACATTTTTTCGTAACTAAACAGGAAATAGTAACAATAACAATTAGAAAATAATATCAAATTGAGCTAGCTATTCATGTTTTGAAAGCTTCACATCCATGTTACTATTACAATAAATTTTACTTGATTCATAAAACTGCATTTCCATTCACAGAAATTGACGGGAGAAATGACAATAGGAACTATTTCACTCATTTTCATTAGTTTGATTTTATTTCAACGTTACAATGGATCGTGTGAGGATCTTTTTCATTTTTTCTTCAAAGTCGTATTTCGATTGTGCTGCAACTAAACTCATCCAAATAGTTTAATTGTGAATTAGACAAATCTGTGAATTGATTGCTGTAATTGTGTCAGAAACACAATTTTCAGTACGGAGGAATTGTTTTGCATGTTTTTTCTTATAAAAAATTGTTTATGGGATCTGCATTAGTGCGATTATTTCCCCGAATTTTTCCTATAGATGCGTCGAATTAATGTTAAAATAGTATATGAGGAAAGTTATTTGCTTTTATAAATGTTTATTTTAAGGATCATGAAGCTAAAACATGTTTGATAAAAATACATATTTTAATATTGCTTAAAAATTGCATTTGATTTACATATTATGGGTATTATTTCCATCATAATTTACTGGACGTATAATGTTATGCAATTCTCCACAATCATTAGAGGTTAAGTTTTCCTGTTTCAGATTTCGAAATCATATGGTGAGGAATACTAAACATTGAGATATGAGGAAAATTTAGCTTGAATTGGATTCATTAATAGCTAGTCTAGATATAGTTAACTCTTAATTGTTCATCTTCGTTTTCAATAGAAACTACTTAACTAGTAATTTTTATAACAAAACGATTCCACGTTGGACTAACAAGGACACACCATTTTAAAATTATCCTTCGAAAATGCTTAATGAGATATATCATTTGTATATACATTAGCTACTAAAATCAAATGATGGCTAATGAAAATTAAATTGATATGCATATAATAAATTTTGTAAATTAACATTTGAAGTTTCTAAAATTCATTTTAAAAAATCAATAAATTACTTTTATATTTGTTTCATTAGTTGCTTAAAATATGTATGCTAAGAGGAATATATTATTTGTTAATGTAATTAATTTTTTGCACCTGTTTTGGAGCAGACAGCTTATTTCTGACAACAGATGCTTAATAAATCAGCCTTCACCCACACTTTAATATAACCAGACTCTCCTTTAGGGACTAGGTTAGTGGCATTTTAATATCTTAATATCAGGTTCTATATTCTAAATCATGACCCTTAAGTTATGGTTTTGATCCTCAAGTTCAAACTTCTTGAATATTAAATAGTGAATATTAAGTAAGACTGCCTAAAGGTTGCTTTTGCAGCTAATTTGTAATGTGTCTCAATTTAACTTTTAGACCTTCATAATCAATAACATTACATTTAATAATTTACTGCTGGGGGAAAAGACATATTTCATCTATTTTTCTAGAATTGTAATCTTGCCCAATTGCGTTAATTTTAGATTAACTACTTGCATCAGTTGTCTAATTAATGGTTCGTTACGAATGTTGTAGCGACATAAATACATTATTTATCAAGCATATTAGACATAGAGTTTTGTCCTTACAACTTGGGTTGGCTTGTTACGAGAAAATTATTGTATTTAATTAATCTTCGCCAAATTTTTTTTTATCGAAAATGACAGATTTGTATAAATGAATTTGTCATTTCCGAGAAAAAAAAATTTAATATAAATTTTTACTAAATTATTAAAATTTTAATGATTACCCCATTTATTTGAAACATTAAAAATTAAATAAACAATGTGAGCTTGAACACTTATATATATATAATGCCTGTCTATAATTATACTTAATTATACTTTCATCTTTACCTTATTTATAAATTTTAATAAAATTTAAACGACTAAAATTATTACTTTTCCATGGAAGTGTCTATTAAAGAAGAGTACAGTAACACTCATCATGAAACCATGTGTTGCATTGTAAATTTTCAATGTATGTCATCTGGTATTTTATTAGGGGTATTTTTATTCCTTTGAAAACTCAATAATAAGCTATTAGAAAATATTTGTCGTCGTAGGAATGGAAAAAATTTTAGTATCAGTATATGCACTTATTTCTGCTGATGGTTCTTCACAGTTATGCATCTGCAAAAGTATGGAATATTAAAGTACAAAATAGAGGTTCTTTAAGTGAATATATATTACATATTCAATATAGAAATAATGCAATAGAAGCATTGAAAAAAAACTTAGAAAATGCGAGCAAATTTTTTGGTTTTGTGCCACAAATCTGGAAGTTTATTAGTGTTAAATAATTGCAAATATCAGCGAAATTCGACTGTTGAAATAACTTAAAAAAATGAAATTATCCTAATCAAATAAAAGATGAATGAACTTTAAAGAAGTTCCTAATTAATTAAATCTATGTTGCTAAAAGGTAGGTACGCTGCATTACTTCTTTTTTTGAAACTAAAAAATAAATTTTTTGTTTGTTACAACATTAAGAATTGCCGGCTTCATTTATAAGTGCAGCGTAAAGAAATCGTAAATTTCCTTAACGACCAAACTGCTTTTTGCAACCAGTTTTTTTCTTACACAAAATGAGAAACAATGTAACAAGTTATTTCAAATTAGCTGATCAACACATATCTCACTTTTTGCTAGACACATTTTGCCTCGTCTAAACAGTGTTTGCTTGTCTGGGAGTGTTCCCCTTTCGAAAATGTTTTTAAGATTGCTTCTTCTCCTTCCTGCTGCCGAGCCGACGTTTGGCTGAACATATGGTTTCTCGCCATACACCATAAATATTTTCTTTCGTACCTTCTTGCGTCAAGCGTGACGTCAGACTTTCTTTGTAGAACTTCTCTTGAACTTTTCTTGTTACTGCTAACAATTATGCCACATAATCGAAGTATTATCTGGTAAACTTTCTTTTAAGGTTGAACGTAAAAAAGAAACGGGCTTACATTGTCATTTTTATGTGAACATCACTTTTTCTAGGTTGGTATATTTGTAACACTTGCTCTAAAACCATGAAACTTGGTGTGCCGATGCAATTTGATGAGTTGTATAAATAATTTTAATGACCAATAGGAAACTTTTATGTAATGTGCATTTAAATTGCGCTACAGGCATTATTTTAAAAAGTCATTACTGGAAATTATAACTATTTAAAATTGGAACTCTATTTTTGATTTAGGGATAGATGTTTTTTTAAAAGATACTGAATGTCACCATGAATAGTTTGAATTTAGAAAAGAATAGAATTACCAAATTCGAAATTTCCTTTTTCATAGATCTCAGGGAAGTAGCTAGGCCAATGAAAATGAATCTTCAAAGAAATATTATATTTGGGCGTCTCTCTTTCTCTCTCTCTGCAACCATTGATTAAACAAGACATTTAAATTCATTGTTATGATTAAAACAGCCCTGAACAAAAAAGCTCAGGATCAAGCTATAAAAATGTGTAATCTTTAATATCAATTACATTATTTGTTAGTACATCACTAGAGTCTATCATCATTTAGATTAAATTTTAATGTTTCTTTTAGTAAAAGTTTAAAGAATTTTGTTTTTATATTGAGAGTCAACCATATGAAATTTGTCATAGAAGCAAAAATTTACAGATTTTATTTTTTTAACTTCCAAAAATTTGCATGTATTATTTTTATTATTTGATTGTCATGTGCGATTATAAAATTAAAAATGTAAGAAGGGAAAGGCTGAAATACTTTAGTTACAAAAATCTTAAGTAATACAAATAAAGTTAATACTTGATGTTATTTAAATATAATCCCTAACATCCCAATACTATTCATCTGGAAGTAAAAATTTTTGAAAATTTTATTGAGTTATTACGTTTTAACACCCGATGAATAATGAAAGATATTTCCCGTTTTTTTGTGAAAAATATCATCAAATCAATGCTTAATGATTGGCTTTCGGAAAATATTCACTTCGCTAATAGAATGCTTTCTTATTATTTCTACAGGATTCTATTCATTAACCAGTCTGATTAGTGTGGTATCATGGCAAAGTTGATCGAACTATTTTTAGGAATATTTATATCAAACAGATCACAAATTTATTGTAAATAAAACTAAGATATTTTATACTTTTTTGTTTTGCAATTGCATAAATTAAATTGAATATGAAATCTTAAGTAAAATGGAGCTCTATCACTCATTGATTAAAAAATACTGCAGCTATTGCACCTTTAACAAACAGAAGAAAAATATTTTAGTACTTTTTTATTGTATGGTCATCAAGCACTCTGAGTTTTGTATTCTTTCTGAGTTTGTATTAAAGTACAAGTTTTGTTTGTGGAATCTCATCTTTTTAAAAGAAACAGCTTGACAAAATTCCAGACTTGTTGATCATAAAGGACAACATATAGAAAAGTTTGCTGGCAACAAAGGATTGTGATGAACATCTCTAGTGGCGAATTAAATTTTGCTATCGAAAATGTTTCTAAAGAATGATAAGTTTGTTCTACAAAAATGTGTCTAATTAAATAAATACTCCAGTTAAATATTAAAAGTCTTTGTCATGAAAAGAATTTCTCTAAATAAAGGTTTTTAATATTTTACTATCTAACTTCATATGGGAAAACAAATTTTCTAAATTTTAGTGACTTGCATTCGACAAAATTCTTGCCAATGCAATTTTTAGAATTTAAACAGAGAAATTTAGCATATGAATCATTACTTGATCGACAGTCAATTGTATCAATATTCACCATGTATCTTAATTAAATTAGATGTTTTGAATTTCCACTATGTATCTCATAATTAAATTTTGCGAACGAACATAGGAGGAGAAAAATTAGCTTGTCCAGACATTTTGCAATTCCTTTCCTGGAGGATCAGTTACAAATAATAAATTACCATTTTTCGCTTCAGACACTGTTTCTCAAATATTTATTATTCAAATCACTAAAGGTAGTAAGTAACGTGGGCATCTTAGTCGGTGTTTCAAGGCAGTCTTCCCAAGTAATAAATCATAGCTCAATCGCGAGGATTCAATTCTCAATCATTGTACGTGATATTTTTCATAATTTGTAATTTTGTGGGTTTTTTTCGTTCAGTATACATGGATTTTTGAGAATCTGATTTATTACTACTAATCAATCAATTTTCCACATAAAAAATGTCCACATATGTTTTTGATAATAGATTAAAGCTTATCATGATTCAATTAACATTTAACTGTTCTTTTTGATTGCTCAATAATTGATTAACATCTGAAAAGGAGTGGGTTAATCTTGAAGTAGGAGGATGCATAAATTTAACCATTAAAGGATTTTGAAAAAATATCAAATTTTTAAATTTCAATAATTTTACGAGGTACTTAAAATTGTTAATTGTTGGGATATGACAATATTGCTGCATTTAAATTGTCCCTCATTACATTTAATTATGAATTGTTTCATTATACAAATTCATATCTTTTAAGGAACTTTGTTGCCTTAGGGAAAATTTTTAATCTACACTTGTAATTATCATATGTAGTGCTATTTGAAAAAAAATATTTATGGAAGCTTTAGAAATTTGGAGGGGGGGGGGGTTATAAGGGTATACAGAACATATCAACATTAGAAACTCCCAAATAATAAGCGGTTCATGAAAACATGGATTTGGTGGCAAAATCTTGAAATTTAGTTAAAAAATATATATAATTTGTATTATCATGAAAGTTATATATCCTTCTTATTAGTATATTGACATTATAAATAATTAATTTTCTTCTATCTGCAGATAGTGGGGCTATGTTTATGAAGTTATTTACATATCTATTGGTCTTGTAAAAGAAAAGGAATGTTTTATTTACATTTTCGTCCATCTAGTTCGATACATTGTTTACTTATTACGACAGTTATTTATTTTAGATGAAAAATTAAGCATTAAATAAATTACTTTCTTAAATAATTTAATGCTTCGAATTCCATTATGCTATGAAAAAGCTGAAATTTAATTTTTATAGGAACTAGTGTTCATCTGACTGATACTGTCCTCGCTATTTATACAAAGAAATACTCAAGATTATTTCTGCTTTATAGCAAGAAATATAGTACATTAATTTCAGTATAAGGTTATTAAAGTAAAGAAGTTCGTATATTAAAAAGACTGAACTGGGAAGATATCCATAATTTCCCGCTTCTTGAATTGGATTTTATTAATGTCAACAGTTTCGTCATCTGGTCAGACCAGTTGGAAGATTAGAAACAACAACTTTTAGGAGAAATTAAGATTTTTTTTTAATTTTTTTCTCTTTGTATAATATTAATTCGTGTACCAATAACTTAATGAAATGCAAAAATATAGTTGAATCAATTTTTTTAGAAATCATTCCTTATAAGTTGTAGTTGTTACCTGCTTACTCACTTAAAAAATAAAATAAACAATTATAATCCGGAATTGTGTATCCATTAATTAAATAAAATATTTACTATGGTTTTCTAATGATTTATATAATTATAAGTGGCTCAGAAGAGAGTTCAAACTTATCAATACGTTTTCGCCGATTCTTAATTTACATCGTATACTGTACCGATTATTGACATTAGACATCATACATCCAATCAATTTATTTTGTGCGAAATAAATTATTCGAAGAAAAATTTAATTATTACTCGCTTCGTATTAACTATTGTCAATATACTTATTTTTATACTTAAGAACTACTACTTTTTTATGTATGTATTCTAAAAATTTAAGATTAAAAAATCCTGAACTAATTTCCTATGATACACTTTTTTAAATCTATATCCCAGCAAAATTTACCAACTTTTAGTATGTTTTTATGTATTTGTAGTTTTATCAATTTATATATATTGTTTATAAATGCAGGCGTATTGAGGTAACTTTTAAATAGTGATAAACCTTTCCGAAATTGGCGTAGGCAACTGAAAATGCTTTCAACATATTTTTAAAAGTTAGCGAAAATGAAAAAGGGAGCTTGTCAGCGTGAAAACTCTCACTTTATCATCTCACTCAATCTTAGAGTGACGAGTAATTCGGAGTGGGATTAGAGTTAGACATCTAAGCCAAGTTTGAATGACTCTTCTGATGGCAGTGAAGAAAAATAACGGATTATATGGCGCGATGAGTTGTATGAGTAACGATTTAACGAAATGTTAGAGTGTAATTTAATTCCTTTGTGAAAAATGATTATTAATTTTCTTAAAAATATGCATCCCACTAATCTACTTTTTATATCTTTTTTTCCTTTGCTTTAGTAAATAAACCATAGACTTGAATAATTGTTTTACACTAAGCGCGACATAATATTAAAAGTTAATATCTGAATCCTATTATATTTTCAAAAAATATTGATGCAGTTTTATATCTGAGTGATTTTTCAAGAGTGGGATTAAATAAAGATTTGTAGTAAGCATTAATCAATATTAGGCTATATATTTAATAATCTTCTAGGATGAATTCAAAACTTCAAAATTTAAATTCTTTATATATTTATATATGTATATATATTTTATTTTATCAAATAATATATAGATAACGTTACATTTTTTATTATTTTAAATTGAGGATTTATGGATTCCTACAGTAAATATTTTGAAAACTATTAATGAAATGTGTTACTTTTTACTGATTATGTCTTAAATTTCTAATAATTAACTAACAGCTCCGTTTCATTATGAAATGCATTTAGAAATTTTTTTAAAATATGAAACAGAAAAAAATAACTCACAGTAATTTTAGTGTACTTATGCAACTATTATGTTACAATAGTGAAAACTTTTCAAATTTCATAAATATTATTTATAAATATTGCATAAGTACTTATTTACATCGTTTAGTATGAAGAATGTAATTATCCTTTAATATCGTAGTTTTATTGGCAATATTAGATATTTTTAATGATTATGTAACTTAAAATAAATGTTCTTGTATTTTTTATATAAACTGCTTTCAAATATGACTTTTTAATTTTGTGCCTAGCTTGGTGACTGGATGATTAATGATTTGCTTTTTAGTATAAGCAATTTATGGGTTTGAGTCCCACCTCAGTTGTGTAAGCTTATAATGGTTTGGAATCTTCCTTAAATTATAAATCCTGATTGAATTTAGTCTTTATGCTGTGCAAAAAGTAATCGAAGTGTAACGAATTAATTTTGTAGTTTTTTCTGGTTCAAACAAAACTTAAACGGTACATTATTCACGTTTGCGTTTTTTTATTACCATAAAATAATAATTAAAATGTGATATAAGACTTTGTAACAATGTGATTAAAAGACATAATGATTTGAAGAGATTATTGGATCTTTATAAAGAAAAACAGCTACTGTTTTAATTTTTCTACATTTAAGCTATTAAATATCACTATTCCAAAATTATAAAAATGATGCATGATTATTTCATTTCGTGCTGTTTTTTTTTTAATGCTGTTTTTTTATTTTCAAAGAGTATATCATGTATAAGTCCTTTCTTTGTGAAAACTGACAATGTATCTTTTTCCGTGACTTTATAAACAGAAAATTTCACTTCAGTATCTTATTAAAATTTTACATTACATATTGCTTACAATATAATTCTGAAGTATTTCAGATTTGTTCAAAATATTTAACTTCTCACGCTCTCATTCATTCTGGCTCATAAACCTCATGGTACTTTAATGGAAGAAATACTGCTGCCTCCTCCTCATCTCTAATCCCCTAAATAGCCCAATATGTTCACCCCCTCCATTGTGCCAAGCACGTGGCGCTTATTCTATTTGAAAGCTTTATTTCGGCCATAAAGTCATAATATCATAAAAATATATATTGCAGAGTTAATATAATTCAAAATATGAAGTAAACGCGCAAGCACTATCTGAAAACTATCTTCTACAACTAAGTAGCAGGAAATGAATCATTATTTTATTTATATAACTGTAACTTACTCTTTTAGCCTCGCAATAAGTTTTAATTTTCCAGATGTTCATGAAATTAATATATTGAGTCACTAAAACGTCATTTCACGTGGTTTATGCATTTTATCTTTTGAATTTCCTATTCGCATATCACACTATACGTTATTTCTAATTGTGGAAAGTTGTTTAATATTTCTGATACATCATTAACAGTATTTTTGTTCGTATTTAATTAGTTATTCAAATAGAAAATCCTTGAGGTCTGTTGGAAATATCAATGTATGTGATTTAATTTTTTATATGATAATTCTCTCAATTAGATATATTACATAAAAATATATCGTTAGTCTAGGCTGAAATATTTCAATTTTGAAAAGCAAAATATTATTTAATCTTGGCTTTGAATATTGAAAGCATTCATTTAAATTGTGGTTAACTCAGCAGTTTACTTTAAAAAAGAATAAAACGTCATTTTTTCATAAATGTATATTCTTTTTGTGATTTATTTCAAGTATCAAAATCATTCATTCAATATATTGCAATATGAGGTATATATTTACATTAAAAATATTTCCTACTTACTTCAATAAGTTAGGAAAAATAGCTAGATAACTCACATTATTCTTATTCGATAAAATATTTTGAAGAACTAGATTGGTTTGAAATATAATTTATCATGACATACTGACAATTTTTAATAATTGAAAAATAGTGTTTTTTGCACATTTAAATAGGAATAAAATTTCAGGAAATAGTAAACAAAGTGTAAAAGCAATCTTTGGATTGATGTAAAATTCTGAAGGTTATTTTTACGCGATAAAGTCTTAAACAAAATAGTATCCCTCTTAAACAAATAATGATTAAATGCATAATGATTCAAGAAAAATTAATTTTCTTTGTTATTAAAAATTAAATCATTAATCTATTCAAAATGATATATAATTTGCTTTTATTCCTTTTAAACACTGAGATGGCAAGTAAACAGAGTAAGTACTCTGATCTTCAGAGTTAAACAGTTTCAATTCTCTCATCCGAACGTGAGCGATTTTAACGTTTTTGGAATTTTAAACCTTATTTCTTAGTCCAGTTAGCTGTCGTCCAAATGTTGACTAGAATCATATATAAGCCCAATCAGTTTTTAAAATACTCTATATTTT
Organism: Latrodectus geometricus; assembly: GCA_026290005.1. NCBI lineage: Eukaryota > Metazoa > Arthropoda > Arachnida > Araneae > Theridiidae > Latrodectus > Latrodectus geometricus. Next base: position 34,503 of record JAPDSC010105421.1, on the reverse strand, counting down.
AAATGTTCTGTGCTTACGTTAACTCTTTTTTTCACTTATTTGCACGTTTACGTCAAGAAACAAGCAGCAGTTTTAAGTAAAAAAATCTCCTAAAACTAGTTGGATAAAATAATTTAAAAATGAAGTTTTAATGCCAGATAGTTAAGTGACTACATTTTTCAATGAATAGTATAATTAACAAATTTAAGACAATAAAAGTAATCTAAAAGGCATCTAGCCAAGAAAGATTTAATTGATTCGGAAGATATTGGTTTGTATAAGTAATGAAGATAAAAGACACACAAAAAATAAAATCTTCCTACATTAACTCCATAAACAGATGGACATTTTAGAAGAAAAGCCAAATCACCAATCATTAAGATAGATTGATTGTGGAAATCATTTGCTTGGAAGTATTGCTAGAATAATGTAAAACAATTATTTAAAGATGCTAAAAATTACAAAATTGATTAAAATGTATGGCTTTTTATTTTAGAACAGAGTTATATACAGGTAAAAAGAATTTTGAGGTTTTTGTTATGAAAAACTTTGATATGCTTGGAAAGTTAAGCAAATCATTTTAAACCCATTCTTAAACATATTTTTCTTATAATATTAATAAATAACCTAAAATGAGATTATAAAAATTCCAAAAATAATTAATTTTATTAAATGTGAGGTATTTTGTAAAGAAAATAACAGGATTCTTTGCCGAACAAGCCAAGCAGTTGAAGTGGTTATGGTGACTTAACAAGATAATCTACTCTGAGGTAATATAATGCTGCGATTAGTATGTCGCTTAGACAGTATTTGTGTGTTTAATTCTTGCTTTTTGAACTAACGACCTGCTCTTTGTGTAGCATATGGAAGAGTTCTGGTTCTTTTAGGATAAAATGGCACTAGCTGAGTATATATTATATGGTCATTAACATACAAATCAGATATCTAGAAATATTAGTCTGTGCACACTTTCAAAATCTGGGGCTATAATTTAGCAGTCTGATATACACATACACTTTATATATTATAAACCCTGTCAACAATCTTTTGCACAAAATTAAATTGTATTTCATGAACAATGAATCCATTTTTCAAAGTATTATTGAATTTTCCTGTTATTAACGTTTGAAAATAGCATTTCTCTGCGTTTTGAATTAGAATATGTATACAATTTTCGGTAAGATTTAAGAAATAGTTTTTCCTACAAGGGCAGAGTAAATTGTTTATTTTAATTAAAAGTGGGAACTTGTATTTATTTATTTTGAAATCAGCATACAGTTTTGTCTTTAAATATCTTTACATGTTGGAAATGGTCCCGATTAGTCTAGAAATTTGATTTATTTTACTTTCAGAAGTGTAAGTTAAAATAGTAGCATATTTTTAGCAAGAATGGTTGAAGCACCAAGAGAGAATTTTAGTTTTCGAAAAACTTAAAATGTATAGACGAAACAGAATTATATTATTGTTTTTTCCAAAATAAATTGCAAGCGGGTGACTATCACCCTTAAGAAATTTTAAAAATATCTTTGAATTATTATACAATGATTAATTGTAGAAAGTAACTTCCACCTAATAATAACTAAACTATGTTTAAAATTTTAGTTACTAAACTGCTGCACGTATTTTTACTTCGTACAGCTTTAAATATTTGATAATGAATCGAAAATTACAATAATTCTAACTTCATCTGTACTAAACCAAATTTAAGTAGAATTATATAACAGCCAAGGATCAAATTAAAATTTAATGTTTTCTGATTATATTTCAAAGAACAATTAATATCAGCGATTTTCTTTTTTTGCTCTATTCTGCTTTGCATCGTTTGTATAAAAACGTATAGTTTCTATACAAACGTAATATTTACTGTATTAACCATCAAATTAATATTTCTGAACATTTTGTTCTCTCGCTATCCATATAATCATAAAATTATATAACTACAACATTCGTTGAATATAAATATAATCCAGTATACATTTTGTTAAAACTATGTTAAACATTTTCTGTTTGTTCTTTTAAATTTTGCTAAATTTAATTGTTGCTTTAAAAATCTAAGTTAAACAACACACCAACAATTTCATATTGGACTAGTTTCTTCAAGCGCCCCGCACCTAGTATTTACATGTAATCAGATTTGGGCAATTTTTGTTCATGGATTATTAAAAGAATGACATTTGACATATACTCAATGAAGTGTTGAAACAAATTATGATGCATCATATAGGCTACGGTGTTTCTCATGAAGTTATATTTTCTGTGGTTGTGGTACAGCAAACATTTGTAGCTTGTCACGGTACATATTACTTGCAACAGGACTGTTGTAGGTTATTTTTTGAAAAAATGTTACTCTAAAGAATCAATTTTAAAAGAATATATTCTGGATAAATCTGAATTTTTGTCATGCATCAGATCTGAATGAAAGGAATTCCGTCGGTTCTCTGAAAATTCCATGCTTATGACAGTTCAACAGTTATTCTGTTGTAAAAACTAATTCCAAATGTAAACTGCTGTGTCATACCCATACCAAGCCTCTCTTACATGTGTCGGATCTTGCATAGAAACGCAGAATGTTTTGAAGTATCTTGACAACGGTATGAGGAACACCTGTTTCTTAAGATACTTCACAATCATTACTACTTCATGAGCTAAATATTTGTGACTCTAACATCTGTGTCTTGTGTTGTAAAATCTAATGTGGCAGTTTTATGATATTTTCGTATTGAGCATTTAATTTTCTTGTCTTTTCAGATGGCATTTATTTATATGGTTAAAGATTATTAATCATTTGTAAACACTGTAGTTGCTCTAAGTACCAAAATTCAAAGACCATGATCAAAACGATTCCCCTAGTTTATGTAAGAATTTTTCCAATGATTTATGTTCATCTAATAACATTACCATCTTGGTTATTGGAAATTAATTTATATTATACAATATAGGAAATACCTGATACTTAGATTTTTTTTGTTGTTATAGTTGATACTTAGATTAGTTTGTCCATTTTTAGACATCACGATACAAAGCCCAACAAATCGACCATTTTGTATTATGCACTTGTTCTTAAAATGAATATGATTTATTCATATGAAGGAGCTCTATCAACATTATTTCGATTGTGATTTCAATTACTAAGACATCATTTGTATTCACGAAGGTTAAGTGAATAAATGTTTTGTATTTAAAATTTTAATTAAATTATTTATCTTATAGATAAATGATGGTATAATAATTACGTATATAAAGCTCTCCGAAATTTAATGATTTTGTCAATAAAGAATATTTTATATCTACTACTGATTTATAGATATTGAAGTGCAATCGTAAATACTATATGAAATTATGTCTTTACATTGTATCTAATAGCCTCAGATTAAACTGGAAGAGAATTATGATCCATAAATTTAATTATTTTCTGCAGAAAAATTATAAATGAATATTCACCCTGATATTTTTATGATTTCATGAATCTTTATTGGTTATATCAAATGATAAAATGACAAGAAAAAGAGTTTAATAACCTTTACTCTTAGAGTAATAAAATCTTAATACCAAGTCAAAAAAGCTGTTCATTCGGACAGCATAATTAAAGATAATTAATGGCATAATAAGCACGATTGCAACTATTTTTTACATTAACTATTAATATGTCTACTAGAACAGCTTAAGTATTTACATTAATCATTTCAGCTTCTCAATGTTAAAATTCAGTTTTTTTTTTTTTTTTTTTTTTTTTTTATACATAAAAGATAATGATGAAGTCTCATCTAAGATTATCCTTATAATTAAAATTAAACTAGTGGTAGTTACTATTAACAAAGTAACTTAAAAAGAATGTATGTTTAAATTGGGATATTTTGTATCGAATATAACTCAATAGGAAAGGAAGTTGATATTTTAGGATAAGTTGTTTAAAGAATTAAAATGTGAAATAATGATGGAAAAAATACTTTTAATTGTACTATTTTCATGCACTATTAGTATATTTGTTTTGCTTATTTTTGGATACATTCAAATTTCTATTAGAATGTATTACTGGTGAGAAAGATTCGACATTGCAAGTTAAGTTCGTGCAGTTTTTTTTCTAATTAATGAATTTCTTTCTAATTGATTAAACAAAAAAGTTTGATAAGGTTACTGAATAATTTTATCTGTCATATTCAATAATTGTTTATTTTATTGTAAAAGTTGTAGATATGTTGACGATACTTCCAAAGAAAGTTTTAGAATTTGTTTTTATTAGCTATTGAATCTTTTATGATTGTATTTAGCTAATTAGGATCTTTCTATGAATTCTGACTAAGTGGAAATTATCGATGATTTTCATCTTGATTGACTAGAATAGTTTACCGTCCATAAAGTTATACTAAAAATTTATACATGTGTGTGCTCTTTATTTGAATTCTTAGATATCTTTTAGAAAGTTTCCTTTGAAATGCTCTTTGAAATAAATGTGAAAATAAACCGCCTTTAAACGCTAAATGTGCTATAATAACACTTATTTAACAGGGATAAAATAGTACCATCCTGATAGTAATGTCACCAAAAATTCGTCCAAGTAAAAAAAATGATTATTTAATTTATTGTCTTCAGAGCAACTAGAGAATTGTCACTAATAATGCCTATATGAACGACTGTCATTTCTAAAATTTATACCTTAGTATGCCCTAAAGGTTTCTGGTTTCAAAAGGCAATCATTAACACGCACTGGCTGTTTGGGGTCGGTTTTAAGGCACTTGATAAAATCTCTTGAGAAATTTAGTCAAAGGGAACTGTGATATTACATTCTCAAAATTAACTTGCATTTAAATATAGTTCGGAAACTTTTTTTATATACTAATCTGCATTATTACTTTAGAGTTTGGCTTGGATTGCTTATGGTTTTACAGTCACTTTGCAAATGAGGACTATAGCGATCGGGATCTTATGAGTTAAGGAACATGCATCTAATAGATGCATGTTTCATGGTCAAAGTGTAAGTTGAACATGTCAGCTGTTGAATTTAGGACAACAAGCTAATCAATTACCAGCTTGATTTTAGAGCTTGTGACATGATAAAATGACTATCATTATACAAATAAACAAATTGTACTTTTTATGTAAATCTTCAATAGTATAATAATATCTAATTTGGAACGCATTTATCTATTCATATGTTATATATTAACTGAAAATTCTTTTCGTAGAATTTTCTTATTCCAATATCGAATAGACTAATCCCAACTGGAAGTAATTTTCAAAACCTACTTCTAGTTGAATTTGGAAACATGTGTCCTAGAGTGATTTTCAAATCATTGGTCATTTTAAAATTTTATATATATCATTATTTTAAAAAATGTAGTTTACTGAGCCTTGTATATCATAACATTTTTTAATAGGCTAACATATTTTGAAGAAATTAAATAATTTCTTTTTCTTGGCCCAGCATTCGTCTTCATCAAATAGAAATAATGTTTGAATCTGGTGAAATTTGTAACCAACAGATATTGAACCTTTCATAGAAATCTGATAACTTCTTAACTATCATTCCAATATTAGTAAATGAGAAAACAAATCGTTATGTACCTGCAATATTTTAACTTAAAATATTTTTTATGTAAAATAAGAGTTTGATTTGTAATACTTGTAACTGTTTTTGAATGTGTTTTTAAGTTTTCTTTGTATCATTTTTAATGAATTTGTTTGATAGAAAATTGAAGAAATAATGTTTCAATATATTACTATATCATTTATTTTTAAATCGTAATTTAACATTTAGAAATTTTATATTAACTACTATATTTATTCTTATGACTCTTAAGAAATAATGACTTAGAATAGAGAAAGGTCCCATACCAAACTGAATTCTATTTTGAATTAAAACAAGACTATTTGACCACAGACCTTTTCTTACTTTCTTCCTTAGAGTGGCTGATGCTTTTTGCTTTCTGTTGAATCATCAACATTAAAAATTAAAATCCGAAAATGGTTTTTTTGTTTGGAATATTTACTACCTAATAAAATTTACTTAGTTAAAGTCAAGTTCAAGAAAATCATTCATATTATCTATGTGTGTACTTTTACTTTTTTCTTAAAACTTCAAGAAAAAACCATGTTATGTATAAGGAGACCCTGATAAATTGGTAAGAAAATATAATATGCATAGATTATTTCTAGTTGAAAACCTATTTAAGTTATTTTACTAACAATCATTCAATTTTTGTAGTTATTTGATACAATCTATTTATTTGCTGATGAACATTTAAAGAAATGCAATCGTTCACTCTTGTAAAATGATATTTAGAGAAAAAGAAATAAGCATTTAACATATTTTAGCAATTAAATTTAAATCATTATCATATTTCATCGTTTATTTTATTAATGTCGAAAATTTTCAGATGTTAATTCTTTTAATTTTATGTTATAATTACTGGTTCTTGAGTTTAATGGCCTGAATACTTCTTAATTAACCCGAAACATTATCTAAAATCTATGTAAATATTAACTGCAACTTCAATCTTCAAGTGTGTCTAATGGATATCCCCTGGCAGCTGGCCAGTGGCATCATGCCACGCGTAATTCTAAGCAATTTTTTTTTCAACATCGGAACTGAGTTAAGGACGTTGGCTTTTTGGTTATGGTGACTCACACAGACGGACGGTACCTGCCCCATCTCTTGCTAGACTTGTACTTACTTGGGATTTTCTTCTATCTTTTTTTTCTTTTGCCGTCTCAGGAATCACCCTTATCAGGCAGAGACGGCGTGGAATAAGATGCTGTCAACTTTACGAAGAATTAAAAAGAAATAGATTGAGAAAGATTTCTTGGATTAAAAAAAAGGGAAAATTTTTTCATGACTTTTCTATTTCTTTAATGATTGTAAGTTACATCAAATAAAGATTAAAATAGAATATGAAACTCAAAAGAAGAAATGATACGAGTTATAAAATACAATCGTTAGCCACTAAGAATCATTATATAATTATTTTTAGAAATATTTAAAATACATTGAATATGAATATCGAACAATAATAAAACTTATTGTTGTGATAAATTTATATGTTCGTTTAAACAATTTTCAAGATAAACTTTATTTAAATAAATATCTGTTAATAAAATGTTTTAATTATTTAAAATATATTAATAATGATTAGAAATTATTTTTAAGTATAAGAGGGGGTATTCATTTCAATTTAAGCTAGATTAAAAACTTTATTTAAAAACATTGTTGAAGAAAGGGTTTATATTATTGCTAAAGAATCAATGCTGAAGAACTTGATATTAAGGATTTATATATATATATATATATATATATATATATATATATATAAATTTAAAAAAACTATGATAAGTACCAAATTTTCATGTCACTGCAAGTAGTTTCAATACATCATAATCCATATATAACTCAGAACTTAAATACATAATTTGTGCAATAATTAACACTTGTTTCATAATTTATACAGCATACATTTGTTACATTAAAATTACGTAATGAGAACATCGTAATGCAAAGAGTAATTATGTAAAACATGATATTCCAATAGTGTTTTTATATATTTACATTTATGAAAAAACAGTTATCTTATAATTTTTACCAGATATTTTTGTAATATCCACTGTTGTGACTTTTAATATTTTTGTGAGATATATTTTGAGCTAAAATAATTAATAATAGCGGTTTCTTAGGTAAATGAAAATTGATTAACTCTGAAGTCATACTAAATGCAAAAATAATTTAAAGTTAGCATTGTTATCGTACTAAACTATAAATAGATCTTATTAAACAGACTTAAAATCCACTAAGAAATCATAACTCTAAGATAAAAAAATACGACGCTTTTGTTCGCTTAAAGGTTTTTTTGATGGTTCTAGTTTTGTATTCAAGAAAATGACAGCCATTTTGAGCACTTAATTTCTGCGTATTATAAATTTGAATTTATAAATTTTAAAAAAAGACTTTGACAGTTTTCAATTTTTTTTTTTAAAAAAATAAAACATTGAAACTTAAATTGCTTCTTATTATGTTTAAATAAATTGCCCTTGAGTTTGCGATCATTCCTCAAGCTATTATTCAAATGTATAAGAATCCAAACAGAAAAAAAATTATTGCGACATATATATATATATATATATATATATTTTATGAAGGCAAAATGCCTAAGAAAAAAAAAAAAATGCAATAATAATGTGATAATGTTAAAAATGGATCCCGAACTACTAAAAAACTAGCATGCTTGGTGAAAAGCGAATCTACGAACTTGAACTATAAGACAGATTTATTTGTCTATTCAGCAAAACGTTTATAAGTAAACGTACAACAAACAAATAATTGATAAACTTTCTAAGTATGCTGCTGTATTTTGGCCGAACTGGTAAGCAAGTGAGTATCAATTGACGATTTTTAATAGTTCGTCATGGATTTGAATCTCACCTTGGTTTTGAATGTTGGTAATGGTTCAGAATTCACTTAAAACGCAGATCAACATCTTTTTAACCTCCGTGTCCAAAAAATGACCGTTGACCGACATATCATGAACTACGATACTCTTTTCGAAGAACTGCAAATTTCATAATGTAATTAAAATAACGTCCAGTGCTGATTATATTTTTCGAATATTTGTAATCAATTATGTCGCATTCTTTTAAAAGCAGTAACTGAACACAAGCATAGAATTTTATATCGGCAGCAACATAAATGCACTTTTTATTTTAAAAAGAATGAATGCAAATCACTCATTTAAAATTAAGTTACGTTAAAAATTTCTTATAGTTTTATGAACATAAATATAACTATCATTTAATATATAAATGAAAATATATCATTCTTTAAATTTTTCAATGTGAGCCAGTTGAAAATAACAGATTAAAATAAATGTTTATATAATTTCTTGTGAGATATTGAATTACATTAGTTATTTTTAATATTTTCGGTAGAACTGGAGTCTGTCTCTTTATTAATTCATTTGAAAATGTTATAAAATAATTGCCGTTTATGATTTGACCTCTGGAAAGATGAATTCTCCCAAAGAGATTGCTTCTTTTTGTATACTATTTGTACCCCTTCGTGTCATTTCTAGGCCACTAGAGACCTTCACTCAGTCTACTTATTCGTTAATTAAGGACAGCGAAACAATTGAAGAAAGCGATTTCATTTATTCTTTTAGTTTAGTTTCAACTTGATTTCTTTAATCCCCGCGTTTAGATGACTACCGTACTTATCTCTTTGTTTTTTCTTTAATGGGTGACGACGATGGCTTTTTTCTTAAATGACAATTTATTACTCATATAAATATTAATTATGTTCAAAATACTCTCGTTTTCGATAACAATCATTGAAGACCTGATTTAGAATACACTTTTGGTTTATCAACGAAATACTTACTTAGTCATATATTTTTATAAACTTAAATAATACATTTTTCATATACCTTTTATTATCATGGTATGGGATAATAAAAGTGGCATATGTCTAAATATTTCGTGATAAATTTAGAATGATACTTTCTCTCTCTAGAAACACGTTTTAAAAGATTATTATATTAATAATTCTAGAGAGTATAATTAATGTTTTCTAAACACTGTTTCCCATTCGAAATTTTTAATTATTAAAATTTAAGGCAATGAAGAATAAAATAGCTCTTTCGCTATAATGATTTTGCAACTATATTTTGTAGAATATTTACTTTATATTACTTGTGGTGTGTCCTTTAATCTTGCCGACTATCAATGCTGTATAAACTCGATTAATTCATGATTGACAGAACCTTTGAAAAGTCGCCGTCAGATGAAATCTGTTTTATTGAAATACAAGCTTCTGTAACTTCCCGTTACACTCCCAGCTGCGTAAACAGAAATCTGCATACAATTAACATGTTATTCTTTGAAGCTTCTAATGATACAAACAATTGCGTTTTCTGTACCTTCTAAATTTCTCTTTATATATTTTTAGAAATATCTTATTTAAGTATGAGACTAAATACCACAGAAATTTCATCTTAAAATCATCCCATATATCTATAAACTAGTTCTTATATGATACAATTTATTACATTTCATACTTTTACGGAAGGATAAGACAGTTTATAGATCCCGTATTAATCACCAAAAATTTTGTAATTTTAAGTTATGCAGTGCGCCATTTGTGTGACCATATTAGCTGATATTTTAAACATTAACCTAGTTACTCAAGAAAGGGAATCATTACAGAAATGGAATTATTACATTAATGAAAGTGAAATTAACAGATTGCTAACTGTTTGGGATGTTGATCAGGGTAAAAATTAAAGGTAGAATTATATATAGAATCAATTGAGAGTAGGTGAGAAGCTGGAAAAATTCATCCTAGAAGTAGTTATCATTATATCAAAATACTTATAAAAGAATGTTACATTTTATGTGCTTATTCTTAACAAAGGAAAAATATTTTAATTGAACTATCTCAAATATTCTGCTTTTAAACTTGAAAGTAATGGGCACCTTAAAAGAGAATTCAAGAATAAAGCCTTGCATAGGCATTACAAGTTGTGCTATCATAGACAGGTTTATTTAACATGCATTTCCTATTTTTAAAAAAAAAAAAAAAAAATACCTCGGGAATAGTAGTTCTGCCAATCGTGAAAAGTCATTGAAAAATTGTGGAAAACGTAATTTGATACAAGAAAATAACTCTCATTTAATCAAATGATGAATTAATTTTAATATTGAGTAAACTTGAATGATTAGAGTTCTGCTGTTCAGTTATTAGTTCATAGATTCGATTTCCACCTTGGGTATGGATGTTTGTAGTGGCACGGAATTCGAATAGAGCTTTAGTTGCCGGGAAAATTACCTTTGTGTGCAAAAGAAAAAGAAAAAAGCGTTGAATGAAAGACAAATTATTGAGTACTTCAAAGAAGATATAAAAGATTCAGTTTCACGCACACACGCGTAATTATTTTTATGTTCAATCATGTAAATGTGATTCTTTATATTATGAGTTGTAGATATTTTCATAGAACCAAGTCATACTAAAGAGTTCTTTTTTCGATGTCCTAATTTCCTTTTTAATGTAAACAAATTTATTATTATTTTTTCAATAAAATTTTATTCAATCACTTGTTTTAAACAATAAGAAAGTGAAGAAAGTATCGATATTTTTTAATCTTTTGGCCAGAAAAAGTTTACATGGAATGAAGTTTAATGTTTAGTTTTCAAATGATTTTTATATTTTGGAAAAGAAAACATTGTTTCGCAATACGTGCATTTATTCTGTTTTTTAACAAGTGTAAATTAGTAATTAAAATTCAGTTAGATTCCATAATACAAAGATACTCTCATGTCAAAATTTAATCGCTCAAGGGCAAATAGTAATGATTATGCAATTTAAAATGAATTAATGTAACATTGAGACTAAATAAACTTTAAGTACCCTTTTACTTTCCTTTATATTGACTAATTATCTTATATGCCACACATTCTTATTCAAACTTTACACATGGTATATCTTTTTGTATATATAAAACAAATACAATAGGTCTGGACGCGAATTTAATCACAGTTATAAAAGAAAAAATTGATTTTGAGCAATATTCAAACGCTTTTTTTTTATTGTAATAAATTATCTAACAGATTTATTTAAAAAATGACACACAGAAACATAAATCTTTAATAATAAACTCACAATTAAGATTAAATATGTATATTTCTTTGTAAATTCTCATAAATTAAAAAAAATTCTTTTGCAATTTTAGAACTATAAATTGGAATATTAAGATAAATGTTGACGCTAAATATGACATATTAAGGAACAGAATTAAAGTAATACTATGATTAATGGTTTTAGCAAGTGCTTTGGAATATTGGATGTGATAAACTAGGTAAAAGTGCTCCACGGTATATTAAGTGTCTTATTAAGTAAGGTTAGAATACCATTTGATAAGAAATCGACTAGTGTTGATTTATAAGTTTTACACTTGTCTTATGAAGTAGTAGAAATTCTATTTTTTTGGACTATGAAAAACGTTTTACTATATGATGCTAATGTGACAGCCTCAAATATATTTTGCAAAAAATGGTTGCTTTATATCTGTAGGATCGTGTCCTTGATTCTCTTTTTCTTGTTCAAGCAAGTCACGTATATATCAGAATTCTCAACTTCACTCCTAAAAGTTATTCTGACTTGGAAAAGAAAGAGCATTTGAGGGTAACAATTCACAACATAGCTTTACTTAGTTGAATGATCTATTGTTCAATTTTCTTTTCTGAGGAAAATTAATTGATAATTGCTATTTTCTTCAGAAAAAAAGAAATTTCGTCGTAAATTCCTCCAGTGTGAAACAAGTTCTAATTTTTTTAATATTGATATCTGATATTAATAAGATGTAGATGAGCAACATTATTTTTTAATTATATAGTTTACGCAACTATTAAATAACATTCTAAAATTAAGTAACTTAAATGTTGAAACTTCAGTGTCCGCATCAAATTTTAAAGTGAGCTTAATCTGCCAGAAAAACCTAGACATACAACAGAAATAGCTAGAATTATTTTAAAAAAGTAATAAAATAAAAAACTTGGAAAAGTAGAATTTTGCTTGAAATTGAACTTTTATAAATACAATATTTTTTATTAACTGAAATTTACCTTTCAAAATCTAAAAATTTATTTCCAAAGGTATAGGAGAAAAAGCATCAGTCGCGAATTTTTTTGGATTTTTAAAATTATCAATCTTGAAAAATTTTTTTATTTGCTCTTATTTAAGAAATAATTTTTCTGTTATCATAATGATAATATTTCTTTCTTACATAGAAGTATATGCATTTTCACTGTAAATTGTTCCTTTAAATACATAAATAATATAAAATGAAATTTCTACTATAAAAATAAAAATTGAGTTTGATCTCATAGCTTGGTTTTCTATAGAAAGAGATTTTTTTTTTTCATATTATGCTTTGAAGAATTATTTTAATTTGCGAGAAAAAAATGCATTGTAGTTGAATGCTTATCGATAAATTAATACAATATATTTTAAATAAATGAATAATAAAAAGGGGTTATAAAAAGGAGTTATAAAAAGGGGTTAGGATTAGCTTCTTTTTTTTCACTAAACAATGCAAAATGAATAGACAATTTCGGTTTCGTATTGAATTGTCCTGTAAACTGTTTGCAAACTTCATTGTATTCGATCCAAAATATTATGTAGTTATTCCTGGAACAATATGAAATATGAATTTGTTTTGAAAGCCGGTATAGAGATTTTTTTTTCTAGAAACAAATTATGTGGACCAAATAAGTTTAAAGTATTTTAAGTATTAAGAGATTTAAATGTTTATAATAACTTAAAGTTAATTCTTGATAATAGCGATCGTCTGTCGAAAAATGTTTATATTTAAATCCCATTTTTAAGGACTTAACATCAGGGAAAGTTCATATTTTTTAAATTTAAAAACCAAACTTTGGAACAAATTTACATTTTTTAAAAACATAATTTTCAACAAATTTAACATTTATTTCGTTCGTGTATGTGCATCACACAAGTACTTTTAATTTTCATTTGTCTTACATTATTGTCATTTGTCAAATATTATTTTTCTTTAACTATTTATTTTAAGAATAAATATAGTTCCATCTAATTTCATTTTCTTGTGATCGTAAATTCTTGTTATTTTATTAAAAATGTGTAGTAATTAATTTGTCCTACATGTATTAAAAATTAGTTTTTTATTAAGCATAATGAATAATTTTTAAATTCTTTAATATTATAATTTTAAATTTTTTACGCATCAACAATATATTTTTTTTTGACAAAATGACATTTAAGCCTCAGCGGTCGGGAGTTTCATTTCAAAGCTCTATGAATTTCGTGATTCATTTTTAAAAAAACTCACTATTGTTCATTAAACATATTGGTGATATGTTGCCACATTATGTATAAATTGAATAATAAAAGAAAAATAATAAAGTGGCCAGAAATTATTTAATCTTAATGAAAATACATATTTTATGTTTCTGGTCATTAAAAACAATTGGAAATGCATTTTCTCCAACATATCCAAATTTAATATTTGGATATGTTATACTTTTTCTCTATATGATGATAAGCATTTGACGCAGCGATGTATACTGTCTAACGACCTAAGACTGTTAGTTAGATATACAATGAAATTCTACAATTTCTTTCATACAGATTCTTGTATCTATCTGAATATTGTATACTTCTCTAACTTAAGAAATGAGGCAAAATCAATTGGTATTAGAGTTGAGTATAGCTTCGCAATTCGCCTTTTTGTTTTTAAGCAAAATTTTGAGGGGGATGTCAGAAAAGATCAGTTACTGATAATTCAAGTTTTCCTTGGTTATAAATACTTGATAAAGCTATCAATTTTTTTTATATCGCGCAATTCTGCGTTGGTTTCACTGTAATAGGAGCAACAGCCACTCCCACCTCCCAAAAGTGACCTGTCAAGACGATAGTGAAGTCTATTAAACAAAAATCATTTCGATTAGAAACTCTTTATCTCTTGGTACGCAATCATTAATATGATGGATGAGATTATAAGATCAATGTGTAATTAACGATTTAATTGCTGTTATTTTACGAAGACCCTGAGGTAATTAACGCAGTTTCTCGAATTCGCGTTTCCCACGACAATATTTGTCCTTTTTTTTGAAATTGTTTGTTTTATCAAACAAATTTTTGTCGTGAAAGTTGTAACCTACATTATCTAACGTTGTGACATTTTTGGGGCCAGAAATTCGTGCCAATTACACGAAAGTCTGAAGAGGCGTTGAATTAGGGTTCACTGTGACCCTAATTCTTCCCATCTGCCGAATGAAAAAAGAAAGTGTTAAAATAAAACTAGTAATTTGACTTATTTTGGCAAGGTCTTTGCCATCCATAGAGGACGCTATTCATTTTAAAATATAGGGATTCTTGTAATGCTACTGCAGGTGTCTCATTGTTGATCCAGAATTTTCCGCATTCTTTGTAAGATGTTAATGATAAAAGAATAGAATCAATGACACATAAAAGCTTCTATCAGTTATGATTTTCTTTATTTTGCAACAATCTCAAAACACATTTTTACTAACCACGAATTATTATTTTTAGATCTTGTCTCTTCCCAATAAAATAGATTCGTTTTATTAGGATAAATAGTCAACATTTTCATTTCAAGATTTTTTTATATGAAATCATGTCATTTAAAATAGTGCTAAACGTAATGATGACTTTAATATTTTCATAATTATAGAAGGATGTGCTATCAACACAACAGTCTTAGCTTAAATAATAGGAAGAATCTTTTTACACACAAGATATAACTATTTATACATAACATAATAATCATAATTAAATTAAGTTTTTCTTAATTCTTTTATGCAATTGCAAAGTAAATTTCATAACCAATAACAGAAAAACTTCTTATGGCATGGAAGTTATAAGTCTTTGATTACATTTATTGTTACATTACAATGGAAAATAATTTTTAATACAAATGTTCACTCTAATAACTTATATGATAAAATAGTTAGAGATGAAACATACAGCTCTGCTAAGTAGTTCAAATATTTTTTTTTTATAAGTGTGTATGTTGAAATGGATATGTTTATTGTATGAAATAAATGCTATTTCAAATCAGGGTAAAGAACGTAATTTTTTCTTCGAAAAATAAACTTACATAGACTTCAAAGTAGCCAATATTACCCAGATACTTAACGTTTTGCTTATAGTAAAAGTCAACTATTCTAACAAAAATTAAATTAAACGTTTAACTAAAAGTTAGTGAGAGAAAATGTTCTGAAACACATTTTTATACTCTTCACTTGTTTTTTCCCCCATCAGTCAAAGGAAATGTTTATACAGCACAAGTTGGTAAACAAAAATATTTTGTATAACATATTTTATTAATGAATAGTTTATTAATATGATCGTCAACATTGATATTTAATATATGAAAATATAAAAAACATTATTAGATATAGATAGTAACAAAAAGCGGTTCCACGTATTTGGAATGAATATTTTCATTGTTATAAATTTTACTCATTTGGTCATAAAAACATTTTTCCGACGAAATATTGAAAGAGTTTTATTCTTACATAACAATTCTTAACAGTTTTTGTTAAACAAAGAGGCCTTTTTAGTTTGTTCATGTTTTGTACAGAATTTTTTTATCAAACATGAATTTACTGTTTTCACGGAGTTGCTTCAAAATGGATAATTTTGAGTTTTACAAATTTTTCATACTAAAGGAGAGGGCATTTTTCATCTGAAGTATAACCGAGTAAGATACCTTGTTATTATAAAAATGAAAATTGTTTTATTCGCCTCTGAGTATATTTCCGACAAAATACTGTAAGCAGTTGAACTAAATATTGATTAAATAAAATATTGGAATTCAATCCCATTTTCGAAGTAACTATTTTATTCTAAATAAATTCGGGTTATGATTAATGATCTATTATATTGGAATTGTGAGTTACAATATATTATTTGATATTTGTTCCTGCAATTTGTAGAGGATAAAATTTATTAAAATAGTTACTGATGTACATGGTTCTTTTTTATTTTGTCAAAATTTAGTTATTTAATGAATACAAAAGATAATTTATTTTTGATAAAATTACATAATAATGAAGCGTAAGCAATAAAAATATTCTGTATAGGTGAGTATATTGTTAATTATATTATACTCTTCGTATTAGCTTGCTAATTTTTTTACAAATAAGCTCATATGATTTACTTGATGACATACTCCTGAGTATGAAAAAAAAGTAATAAATAAAAACAAAGGCAACGTTTTCTGCTAGTTCTGAACAAGCTGTGTTTTTATCCAAGAACTTTTGTATCGACTTGATGCCGATGTGGCGACGACGAACTCGCTCACTATAATTAGATTCGGAACGGAATCTCGACAGAAGAATACTACATTCAAGTTTTCCTGGGTTCTATTTACCTTGGATGAAAATTCTCCCGCATTTTGCGATATTTCCCTCCCTTTGAACAAAAGTGTTACCCGACAGGATCTTTCGAGGAAAAACTTCAAACCACCCGGAATGTTTTATTTTTCATCGCTTCTGTCTTTATGTTGAAATAGCTTCTATGTTTGCTTATGAGGTAAATGGTGAACTGCGTGGAATATAAATTGTGTCGCACAAATACCGCTCAGCTTTTGTTTGTTCTTGCCTGGTCTTCCATTTCAGTTCCTCTGGTACGGTTGGGGAGATACACACCTTTGCATACTTTTCCGTCTGCCGTTTGTCTGTAAGAAAAGAAAGCGGCGAAGCAAAAAGAGAAAAGTACTGAAGAATCCTTAGCCCCCACCCCCTCTTTCGACTATTTTTTTTTATCTACAATTGAGGTTCAACAATCAATTTCTGCCTCCACCTGTCGAAATGGCCTGTCAGTTAGTCTCTTCAGCTCTCTGATTTCCGTGGTTTTAATGAAAGCCTTCGGAACCCGCCTGGGCCTCTTTAAGGTTAGGATGAGGTCGGCCAACACCTTCGCAAATTTTCTGCTCCACCGCATCATAACATCGGGGAAAGGTTGACATAACCTCTGAAACCTTACCTTGAGATATTTAGCCCGAACACTCGGAAGATTTCCCCTCGCCCCCCATTTAGGATCTTCCCCTCACGTTTTCCTATCAGAATGCAAAGATAATCCTTAATAATAAACATACAAAATGTGATATTTTGAATGAGGTCTCTGTTGGGTTCTAATGCCGCTAAGAAAGCAAAATTATGATTGTCACGTCTAGAGATTTTCCGTTTCTTTTTCAGGATTAGATGTGTCTTATCTCTATTATATAAGGTGACGTGCTACATGAAAAATATTTTTTAAATTAGTAATTCTACATAAGTTTGGGAGATAAAAATAAAACCATTAAAATAAGATGTCTACATCAGTTTTTTATTTGTTTATTTAACTTTTATTTGTATGAGAATACGTTAATGTGTTTTTTATTCCTATAATATGTGCTGCAAATAAAGGTAAGGGTACTTGTACTCAAACAACAAACCGAAAAAAGTAATTTGATTTTTCTCCATAAAGTTAAATTGTATTTTTTATAAATATTTTCTTTTAATGTACTCATTGCTTCTTTCAAGTAAAATAAATGTGTTTTTCTGAAAATTATTTTACACACATAGAAAATTATTTTCTACGTACAATCATTTTTGGAATTTGTTTTAGACATTAAATTGTAGAAATTTTATAGAAATAAACAGCGAGCAAAATAAATGACATTTTACAACAAACCATGTAGAGAGGAAAAATCAAAAAATCACTGCAAAACTCCTGTTATACATTGATTTTATTTTTTTACGACAATTTGCTAAAGAACAGTGTTCCTTGCAATAACTTCATAATTAATTAATTCTAAAATATATTTAAGTTGTATGTTTTCTCAACGTTAATATAACGAAAATTATATCAGAATTATTTCACATTTGAAAGAAGTAGTACTGTTGATATTACAACAACTGGAATTTAGCAAAATGTCAACAGACTATTTGCCGACTAAAATATTCTTTGTAAAAGAAAAAAAAAATACAAAACTTCTGTATAATTTAAATACTATCAAGTAACGGAAATATTTTGCAAAAAGTTTATAATATTTTAAACCCTTATCTTTTGCCATGAATTAATATTGCAAGTCAAAAAAATAATTTTTCAAAGGTAAATTATCATAGCTCTAATTATTATAAAAACCAAAATCAAAATTAGTTTTTTAAAATTTAGCTTTAATTCACACAGAAAAGTTAATATGTATATATGAAACATAAATTTCATTTAGGAGCACAGCAAAAATACAAGTACGTTTCTTATTCTACAAAGTTTAATAAATTGTATAAATTTTTAAGTGTTATAAAATTGAAATAAACAGTGCTTTCTTTTAATATATTTGTTTCAATAGGTTTCAAAAACATAAAAACCTAAATTAAAAAATATATTATAAAGTATTATATTTTTATAAATATTCTAAAAGACAAAATATTTTTTTATGATAAATAATTTATAAAATGTCAAAATACTTTACGGTATAATATATTTGCGTAAATTTAGACGTGCATGATTTACGAATAATTCATAAAATTAATTTGAAAAAAAGTCAGACTTAGCAGGAATAAAAACTCTCTGTATTTGAGCATTTACTAAGATTAGAAGCCAAAGTTTACTAATTTTTTTAAAGAAAATAATGTTCAATGAAATACCAAGCAATAATGCATGTTTCCATAAATGAAACCGCTTTATGAAAAACAAATGTATTCATAAGCATTTAATGGCTCATTAAAACAGTTTACTGAACCGATACGGCAAAAAAAGGAATGTTAATGATTATATATATTTGACATTTAAAACGTAACACAGTAATTACTCACTGAAACTACCAGCTTTAATACACTTCTTAATTAATAGTCACATTTCACTGCACTCGATGTGCAAGCACTTCAAAATTGTGATCTTCCTAGTAATTCTTACTGTCCGGGTTTATTTTGACGACAAGGGACTTCTTCCCAGTTGACCTTCTGTTTAATGCTGACATGAGTTGTTCAATTCTCCATCTGTGATCGAGTCATGTTTGGGATCAATGTTCTTTCTCGTTTGCTTTTATGTTGATCTTGGCAATGAAAATCGTTGAGACTTAAGTGATTACTTGGAATCGTTTCAAGGCAGATTTTTTTTTATTTATTTACGGGTGGGAATGTATTTTTAAGTGTAGATTTATGCTCAGGCTTACTTACTGAAAGGAAGCCCAGTATAACAGATGTTCGGTTTATTTTTGAATTGTTCCACCTTTTGGTTTTAAGTAGGAGGCATGCTCTTTAAAAATATTGATGTCTACATGGAAAATTGTGGAGCTCAAAAATTAAGAGGAAATCTTACACTTCTTTGGAAATCTAAAAACAATGTAGAGTAATGATGTAATTTATTTTGGGTTATTATGAATACTTTAATATTTTTATTAAATAAAAATGAAAAAGCTATTATCAATAATTCTAAAAATTAACAAGAACATCTGAGAAACAACAATAATCTTTTTAACATTTTTAACTTTTACTTTTTGTACAATTCGAGGGAAAATATAGCTTAAAGTTAAGATTAATGCACCCTCTTGACAAGCATGTTGCCATTCATTGTAATTCTCATGAAAGCCATTTTTCAAAACGCCAATGTTCTCCACGCCCACAAAATGTAACATAAATACTACAACATACTAAATATTGTCCCTAAATTTAACTCTAATCTAGCATTTATGGAATTGCAGAAAACCGATAGTAACATGAATGTTTCACTCAGTTCTTACATTTCCTCTTACTTTTTGTTGCTATTTTTATATTAAAAATTGTATTTAATATTTGTTCACATTTTTATATTCATAATAACTTATTTTCAAAGTTGTTATTCCGATAAAATATTTTTCATCGGTTGTAAATTAAAAATTGAAGTTTCGATTGATAAGAAAAATATATTACTATGAGACATGTTTAACTTCATAGTTACTCTTTAGCCTGCAATTCAGTAGTCCTTGTGTTCTACACACCTCATGTTTTGGTGTTTGTAGTGACTTTAAATTAACATTAAACAATTGTTCTCAGTCGAATGTGCTCTTCAGTACAAGAAATTATTTTATAATGACAAAAAACCATCTGCAACGATGTCATTTTGAATGAGTAATAAGTCTCCATACACATTTACGAGTACACGAATAGTGACACCTTATAATCATTTGTTCTCACATTATTATTAGAGTATCTTATTCAACTTCTAGCAAATATTTCATTGTAATTAAATTCAAAATTATTCTAGTTTACTGCATCTATTAATGCAAACTGATATTTGTTTCTTCCTCTAAAGCGCGTAACTCAATAAATTCATGCATTTTGCAATTATAATGAAAAAACATACATAAGAATTTTAAGCACTTTTTTTGAAATGAAAGGGCTAGAATTTTTTCTTTTAAAGAACAATGATTTGTAAATTTTTAGAACTACAAATTATAAAAATTTACAAATGAAAAATTATATATATATAAATTTTTTTACAAAGTGTTATTGACTATATGAAATGCTTCATTTATGTGCATAGTTAAGAAGATGTTATTTTATATGCAACTATATATATATATATATATACGTCCTTATACCGATTAGAAATTTTAAAGAATCATTTTTAATTTCATTCAAAAGTTCTAATTTTTAAATGCAGATTATTTTTATTATTTAACGTTTTTATAAAAATGGCTTCACTTTTGCAATTGAAAATCACAATTATCTTTGTCCTATATCTGTAAAAGGATTTTCTTTTGTTTCAGTGTCCTTAAATAGTTAGATATGTAAATTTTTACAACGAAAAATATTTTTGAATACCTAAAGAAAATTACTTCTTCATATGTATTTTAACTTCTTGATAAGTTATAATTTTTATTAATTATATAATTAATATTAAAGGTACACTGATTGTACGAAGTTATATGCATAAACAATTACTGATTTCTAATATTGATATCATTTTTCACGATATTCTTCGTCTTTCACAAAAGTACTTTCCAAAGAATTTGCCCACATATTATCAGCCTTAACAAAAGTAGAATTATAAGCATAGTTAATGATGATTTTAGATTTCATCTATTATAAACCAAAGTTATAATAAACACTTTCCAATTACTATGGTAATTTTTACGAAATCAAAAAATACCCTTTATTGCATAATTTTCAACCAAAATGCTGTAAAAAAGTTTTTGAAATATAACATTTGATTGCTAAAAATAGAGTATTTTTTTTGTTACTGTATATATATATATATATAATCTCATTTAACTCTATGGAAAGCAACATTGCTTTCAAAAGTTATCTAATATATTCATATTAATTATCTGACTATAAAAAATAATGAAATGCAATTTGAGAAAGCTTTAAAATTATGACCTAATTAATCATCAATTAACATTGAAAACCTGCTGCATCAATTACATAAATTTTCTACTCTGAATTATTAGAGTATAGAAATCTTTCCTTATAAAATTTTGAAAAGTATATATATGTTTCAAAAACGAATAGCTGATTATGTTCTGAAAACAGACTTTAAAATAAATTTTCAAAATCATATTAGACAAAGCAGTTGGAAATTGTCCTCAACAGCATCCCAGTTAAAACCATTCGAGTCGATAAATCGTGAGGCCATTGGCCGTCGTTTAAGAGTTCTCGGATATAAATCGTCTGTTGGAAACACGTGCGCTTTAAATAGTTGTCGCTAAATTGTATTGTGACAGCATACTCTTTGTTCGGATCTCTTTATAGTTGATAGCAGAAATGATTCGGTATGTATGACTTTTCTCTCTCATCAATCCTTAAACATCCTTATGCAATTTTTATAATCATGAAATCCCTAAAGGATAATTTAGTGAATAGCATAAAGTAATTATATAGTAATTACAAAACACTTAAAGAAAAATTTTACTGAATGTATTTTTATAATGATACACAACAGTTATACTATTAATTTTAATTAGATTTAAGAAACTTGTCATATAGTAAATGTGAGTTTAACAAGCGCAACATTAAATTTATCATAAAGATCATATTGCAGAAATTTTTCTTAAATGTTATCAAAATAAATTTTACAAAGCACTTTAGAGACGCTAGGAATATAACTTCTGTAAATGATACCAACATTTCCGTAACTTAAATTATCTTGTTTAAATCAAAGGACAATAAATTTCGATGAGAAATTTAATATCAAATCATTTATAAATTATAAATTTTTTTAAATGCCTGTATCCTTATATGCTACGAAATACATAATACTGAAAAAACTAATACTTGATAGTACTTTATATGAAATTCCCCCCCCCCTGTTACTCATTAAATGGAGCGTAAGTAAAACGCTTCTCTCAAGGCAAAATAAAGCATTTTTACAAAAATTTGTTCTCTATTCATTCAATATTCTTACAAGAATAAATAATTGGTATAAGATCACAATACTAGCTAAAGACATATATATATATATATATATATATATATTGCAATTGTCGTTTAATTGCAATCATAATGATATGTAAATTTGCAATTGTTTTGTATAATAACCAGGAAAAGCTGAGGTTTTCAGAATTCAAAAACTGATTATTTTCAATATATTTAATAGAAAATAATCGGTTTTTGAAATTAATCTGCAAGTAAATCCAGCAAGAATATTTTTTTCCCTTATAAAAGCCATTGAAGACAAATATCTAAGAAATTTTTTAATCCTTGAATATCCATGTTATACTGATTAAGCATACTGGGTATGAGTAGAACGAATAAAATAGCTCTTCAATTTTATAATTGGAAAGAAACTTAATTATATTTAAAAGGAAGACGCCTATCCAAATTTAAAAATGTTTAAATGCAAAAAATGTGTAATTTCGTCTGAAGCTATGCAGATTCAAATACTTTAATTCGTTTCGAATAAGTTTCTGAACAATAGTGTATTAGTCCAATGCTTTTCTTAGAAGATAAAAAAAAAAAGCTTAAAAAAAACGTTTAAATAGCTCATAGTTTCAATTTATGCATATCTTTTAGTGAAAATGTTTGCCTAGTATAATTTATGCGCCTAGAGAAATATTTAGCCTTCTCAAAAGTTTAGAATTGCAAACCAATGACTAAATACGATAGCTATTAATATATTATAAATGAAATCTTTGATTTATTAGGAATTTTCTTATAAAAATTTAATTTCTGATTTGAAATCAGTCATCTAGTCTTGCAGATATAAAAAATATTCCTATTTATAATTTTTTTTTCTATTTACAAGTAAAACATAAACAATCAACGGTTAAAAATTTACTGGCGCTTTGGCTTATCTGATTATCCTGTATATATATATATATATTATAAAATTTACTATTGAAATACTTTAAATCAATGAGTAGAACACACATAAAAGTAAAAGGAGATTGGATAACACTGAAAAATGATAAAAAAAAAAGTTTACACACAGATCTGTTTGTTGTTATCACTGTCTACGAACTATCGATTGTTTAATACAAACTGACCGCAAATTTTTTGTATTTGTCTAAATTATATATAATTATAAAATATGTATACGAACTTTTCATTTTAAAATTTGACCTGTACGACATAATTCTGTTTTAGTAGTAAATTCAATTCTGAAGAAATTTTTAATATTTTTGGGAATTTTTAAGTTAAAGAAAATGTTTTAAAAGTGAAAAAGGAAACTTTTAACTGCATTATATATATAGTATTTTTAAAAATACGAATTGTATTCATTAAATCACACCTAATATTCATAAATTATTTTCTAGTGGTTATATCCATATTTAAAATTTTGTAAGTGAATAATTTTCGTATGTTTAAAATTCAGAATTTTTCTTTAGAAGTATACAATGTTTTCATGAGCGTTACTTCTCAAAACTAAACTTTTGTGTGTGTGCGTTTTTCTGACTCCTTAAAATGTAAACTAAACAAAAAGAAAAACTACTTTCAGCACTGTTGAGATCATGACCAAACAAAGCGTTATTTACTGTTGTTTCCATTTAACATTTTTTTCAAAGGCAATGGCTCTTATTACCGTTGACCCAGTGTGCGGGGAAATAACGCGGTCTCCGTTACTGTCGAAGGTTATTTCCGTCATTTTCTTTCTTTTCATCGTCTGCACATCAAAGAAAATCAGCTGCCTGAGCTATGTATTGCCGTTCTAGAGGTAATTGACACACCAGGTCCCGTTGCCCTTCAACACTTAGTTCTTCACGTGACTCGCCAGTAGAAGCTGGCATTGAACTATCACTTATTCTGATGTTCTGTTGCTTTTAACGCGTTTCCTTTCTCTCTTGTTTTCATGACAGCTGAGAGAAATGCTCGAAAATTAATTCCTGAATAAGCGGTTAGATGTGATTTTTTTTTCAAAGAAATAATATTTGGTGTTTTGGCAATGAATTTAAGAATGGTTTTATTTCCCTATCATTTTTCAAAATAGGATTTGTTTTTTTTAATTTCTATTCAGGTTTTGCGACTGAATTGATCGTATTTGTGCAGTAGGTATTTTACCTTCAAAATCAGATTGCTACCATTTCCTCTCTCAAGCTAATGAAAATACCAATTGCTTAGAAAATTCATACATAGTACATTAAATACGATGATTTATTATAAACATTTAACAAATATGGATTACATTCCATTGAATGAAACTAAAATAGCTTATTTATTTCAACATCTGTTAGAATTGCTTGTAACGTATTTAGTTCAGTGTCAAATATAATTTAAGTTGTTGTAAAAGCCAATTTTAATTATATTTGACACTGAATATAATATATGTTTGACACTATAATTTAATAAAATATTGTTTTTGTTTTGTGTTTTTAAAATAATGGGGTATCTGCTTAAATTTCAGAGTGCTCTAAACTGTTTCAACAAATTCTCTTAATGAATTTTTTTTATATGAAATTTGCACTTTAAAAATAAAATTATTTATAATTTAATGCGTTACAATTATGGCATAGTTTAAATATTTTTTAAACATTAATTACTTGAAGAAACAATCTATTTCCTTAGTTATCTTACATTTAGTTAATTAAATTAAGCTAATTATATCAAAATTGTTAAAAACAACTAAAATATTTTGTATCGCTCAATATAATTCAGTTCAAAGTCTTCTGTGGATGAAATTTTTTGTTTAAAATCCTGTCACACACACACACACAATTAAAGCAACTCCTGAAAAATGTTTTACC
Source organism: Latrodectus geometricus (assembly GCA_026290005.1). NCBI lineage: Eukaryota > Metazoa > Arthropoda > Arachnida > Araneae > Theridiidae > Latrodectus > Latrodectus geometricus. The sequence goes on along the minus strand of JAPDSC010105421.1, from coordinate 8,836 downwards.
TTTAATTTTAAATTACCTCAAGCAAATATCTGGAACTAAACAAAATGATTTTTTGATTTAATTTTATGCTGTTTTGTCATACTGCACACTAGGCTAATTCTACTAGGACATAGAGCTTAATTATTCTGAATTAAAACGAAACTTATTTTTAACCATGCTTAAAATAACAGTTAAATAATTTAATCAAAATTATTTATTAATAACTTATTAATAATTAAAAATTAATTTATAAAAAAATTAATTTTTAAATTTTGAGAATTTAAATCAGAATAGTTTTCTGAAAATTTAAAAAAGTTAGATTCCTTTTTAATTTACAAAAAAAATTTAATTCTAAAAATTTCTTTATAATACTCTGTGTGAGCTTGAAATTACATTAATGCGGAACATTATTTCTCGAATTTTTTTCATGCTATTTGATTAGATTTTTGACTTTTTAAAATTTCTTTTCATAAAAATGTGTTTTATGCTCTGGATGTTTTTGATACCACCTAATAAGGTGAAATATAACTGTTTTGAACTTAAAGCACTCATTTCCTAGAAATCACTAGTTCTCGCAGGTCTCTCGAAAATTCCCTTTGTTTTTCTTAGAAATTCTACTAAGCTGTCGAGAATGAAAATTATAGTCATTTCTTTAAATTATAAATGATAAGACTATTTGTATGCGTAACTACTCGAAAGCAGAGCAGCCGTGTAACAGTATTCAAATACGTTATATAATCTCTAAACAAGAAAAACCACTAGTTATGAAACTAAGCTAAGAGCTCTTCTCTAAAGGAGAAAATTTTTTCTTTAAATTGTGCATTTAAAAGCTCTTGAATTTGAGTGGTCTGTTCTACAGAACAAGGAATTCCCACTTCTATTCAAATTTCTGCTTTTATTTCTTTCTGAAACTTAAAAGTGAGGTGTTTATTTTGATGTCAACATTGTGAGTGAAAGCTTTTATTTAGTTGTGTAATAAGTTGTAATATTACGTTCTTCCATTTTATGTGGTTTCAATCTTAAGAGACTCTTGTAGGGAAGGTATAAAATATTTATGCAAAATGCTGTGCTTGAATCTAGCAAATTATCATTTATTGAGAAATACTTTCTGCTATTAAAATATACCTAAATTTAAATACTTTTATCTGTATGTGCAGTTTCATTCATTGTTTAATGTGGTATCCATTGAGTTGAATTTTTACCTGTTTTACTTTATTTAGATTGCACTGATTTTTTATTATATGTATATACTCAATTTTATTAATTTACTGAAATTGTTCTTTTGCTGTTAATCACTTAATGTTTAATTCTGCTTGAGAATCTAACTGCTAAAAAGTATTGCAATTAAAATTTCAGAATTGAAAAAGATTTTCTAAACGTAAAAGAAAATTAACATTACTGAACGCGGATAACGTAGATGCCGGAGGTTACCCAAATAATGAGGCTCTTGTGCATCGAGAACGGATAGCCTAATAGTTAAGCATTTAAACATCCATGTCTTTGCCTTCCTGAAGAAACTTCTCTGATATTGGGACACATTCACTTGTAAAGCAGAAAACTCGGATAACTACCTAATACATATGCCAACAGCTGTGTATGTAAAAAACAAAATTAAAACAAACTTTTCCCATCATTGAGCGGCTGGGATCGAACCCAGTGTTTTCCGTTCCGAAAAGGTTCATTGTACTACTATATGCCGTACTTTCTCTTAATAGTTGATACTGCGTAGAGGGCAGCCTAACGGCGGAAGGTTGTAAGACACCTCAATATCTCCCGGGAAGTCTTTTCATAGATAGTGGGCCATATTCCCGTGTCACAAAGGAGGAAACCCAGAAAATTCCCACCCAACCACCCCGACAGAAGTGCATGCAGAAAGCAAAAGCACGTCATCCATCTCTCATTGTTCAACAAAAGATGGGATCGAATCCGAGACCTTTTGCTCCGAAGAGCGCTAGCTTACCACTTGGCCACGATAAGACCGTTGTTGTAATAATTGGAATAATTTGAAACTTAAGAATTATGATAATACTTTGTTGCGAAAAAAATATATTCTATAATTGATGATCCCTATTGTGTGAAATGTGCTCGATTTCTTATATAACTTCATATTACATTAATTGACGTGTAATAACTAGTAATATGATGCGGTATTTTATGTAGTTAAGAGTATTTTAAAGTAGAGAATACGAAAATTTATATACATTTGTAGATTACTCTTATTCCTAAGAAACGCTATTCCTGAATTTCTGTTCTCAATTTAAAGTTGGAAAGAATACTGAAATTTTCTAATCCTGAAAGAACTTCGAATTGTAAGAACTCTGAAGTAACCAAATCCAATACTTTTGGAAAAAAAAAAAAAAAAAAAAAAAAAAAAAGACACAAAAATGCTGTCTGTTTATACACGATGGTGTCTTGTGTATTTAAGTACCAAATCTTAGATATCACAAAAACTATTCTTGTTAAAATAAATACATTTATTATTTATTAATTTTTTAACCAGATTCCAATTTTGAAAAAATATACCATAATTCGATTAAACTAATAATAAGAAATCAAATATTCAAATTTAATTTCAACTTTTCAAAAAAAATTCTTTTTAGAGTGATCCAGGTATTTACAATAATAATCAAAGTTGATTATCTTATATTCGTTTATATTATAATCTTTAATGTTGGGAAGTTTTCTGCAAGAATTTTTTTTAATTAGAAAAAATTTTAACTCTGCAGCAACACATGATTGAGTTGTCATTATTTATGTTACAAAAAATCGTTAATTATAACCTAAGTTTTTTTTTAAACAACATTTTTTTCAGTAATAATTTCTTGATTGTTGATGAGATTCTTGTTAATGAGATGTTTCGTTGTGTAACAAAATAAATATTAATCTAGGTTTATAAAAAAAATAAATCTAAATGATAATTTATAATTTAGAAGTTTAAACAAAGTCATTTACACTGCACTTTATAAGGAATTCAACGAATCCTTATAAAGTGCAGTGTAAATGACATTGCTTAAACTTCTAAATTAGGCACACTAAGCATTTTTCTTTGAAACTTATCTTTGCAGCCAACTGAAAGTTCTGGAAAGTAATGTTAAAATGCCTTACAATTTGCGGTTGCTATCCTGTTCATTGTGTGGGATTAAATATATTTGACTCGTATGTTGAATAAAATATTGAAAGTTATAGGATATATTGGTTTATTTAATAAAGATTTCTCAAATGTAGTTTATAATAATATAAATAAATAATTAAAAAATTTACTTCGTTATTTTTTTAAAATATTACAAGTAGAGATGTAAGCGCTTTAATAATAAAATAATTTAAATTTAGCATATTATTTGTGATCAAGATATATTTTAAAATAATCGAAAAGATTGAAAATTAATCCCTTTTACCAAATAAACATTTTTTTCAACTTTGATAACTCATTTTATGCAGCAATTTAAGTTATAACTTCTAAGTCATTGGAATAATTTTTCTCACCTATATACAGATGTAATAGCTTTTTTATTGACTATATTTAATTCACAAGTACTTGAATCTTGACTTCAGCAATTTTTAATTATATTTTTGCATTGATAAGTTTTTAAAGTATTTTAGCGAGATTTCTTACTAAAACAATGTGTGTATTTAAACTGAATTTCTAAAGTTGAGCGTACTAAATTAGCAAAATTATCCAAGTTGAGGATATTCCATTTTAAAATATTTCTAGTCAACAAAATTAATAAATGTAGCGTTAAATTTTATAGACTTCGGGAAAACAGGATCGCAGGTACTTTAAGAATAGAAATGTTTTCCTAATATATTCCAGTGTTACAAGCTTCAACAACAGTCTATGCAAAGACTCAGACTAAAGGCGTGGCTGTATCCCACATTAATTGCACTCACTCGGTTATTTTTCAACGCTTAATTTGCTTAAAACAATCCCCGGGCTACGTAACAGAATGCATGAAGATAGGTTTACATTGACTGTCTTCAGTTATTTGTCATATGTAACTCTGCAATTGAATATTGACTTCAAACTTATTGCCTTGAGGTTGGACAGCCTTTAATATGTGCGTGTCTGATTATTATGGTAACTCCCTTACCTACCCAACAGAACTCTGAAGGACATTTTGCCATTGAAAAGGTCGTCAAACCTTTCATTTTCAGAGTCTTCATTGGCCCTGAGCTCTAGACAACCTTTTAAGGGTTTATGGGGATCGATCTGATAAACTTTTTTTTTTTTTTTTTTTTTTTTTTAATTCTCCAGTCAAAACAAAACTGAAAGAATTGCTGTTTTCAAATTTCCTTTTCTTTAGCCAATTTCTTTTTCCTTTTTTTTTTGCGCACCTTGACCGATATGTAAGTGGGTAGACGTCGTGAAACTCATCAAGGTAAACTGTTCAAACACATCGTTTTAACTAAATGTCGAATAATTTCATCTTTGAACTTACAAGGGCAAAACAGCGGAATTTTGTGACTAATCGAGTTTTATGTTCGTGACATATTTATAATAAATAATCTAGTTATAAACATTTTTTGTGCACTTTTTAATCATGATGCACTGTTTTCATTTCTCCTTATTAGACAACTACTCAAAAACCTGTTTTGTTTTGATTTCGCTTTCTGAAAATTTTTAACATAACCTTCAATACAGATAAAATTGTTATAATAGAATAAAAACGAGTATCAAATTTCTAATGGGAAATCTATTATTGTTCTCATAACTTTATCAGAGTTTCACAAATTTTCAGTAGAACTATTTGTATTTAAGTAAGCTCAGAACTGTAAGAATATGTGTGTTTATTTAAATTTATAAAAGAAGTTATTTATTGATCTTTTTATTTTTTAATATTGAATACTGCTAGTATTTTATCCTTTAATCATAACTGAGTTTGATTAACATCACATTCCATTTACTATTCTTACAATTATACACACCTGGCAATAATAATGGGGGACAAGTACTTGTATGATTTTAACTTTGAATACTATTTCAGAGTTATGTGAACGGTCTTAACGCTAATTTCATTTTAGAATTCTCTTTATATTGGGGCTCACTGTCTCTCAATAGGACTGCGTTCTTCACTGTGTGAAAATTTCCCGTTCGATTCTAACTTTTGTTGAACAGTAAGAGAGATGGGTTTTGTACGCGTTTATTCAGGCAAACTCATTTGTTTTTCTGTATGTTTGAGAGGTTTTTTTTTTTTAATTTTATTTTTTTTCTTTATTTTTATTTTTATTTTTTTAGTATCCTGCTTGCGACACACTTTAATATGGTGCACTATTCATGAAAAATCCTCCCCAAATGCAAATGCATTTCGAAATAAGTTTTAACAGCCTCCGGCTATTGGACTGGTCACAACTATGGTGGCAAATATGTTCAAATATCATTTTAAAAGAAAAATGAGAGAAAAAAATTTATTGCATATTTTAATGGTTTGTTTAATATATCATGACAAAAGTATATCTGCAAATATTAAACTATTCGTTATCTATTTTACATCACGTGTAATTCAGATATCTTATGAAGCTGTAACAGCACAATAGCTACATAATCTATGATGTTTTTAATACTAAATAATTAACATGGGTAAAGTTGTACAGACTTTGTAGAGTCAGATTCTTTTCCGATATGTTCGAAATTAATATTGCAAAGGAAGCAACTTTGTATTGTTTATAATTTTTAAATAGGAATCTCTGCATGCGTTCTAAATTTTCATATATCATCCCTGTTTGTTTCTCCATTTTACAATAATGAACATAGAAAACTTACTGAAAGATGTATATTCTAATGAAAAGCCCTACATGGCCTTAATGAAAAATTTGCTTTCTTCGTTATGAGGTAGTCTATGCTTAATCCTGACCACTGTTAAGTTGCTGAAAATGGGTATTACATTTTTAATTTGCGCAGGCACATTTATCGTGGTAAATGCTGACAATTTTTTAGAATTTCCTCCAATCTGATCTGTTAACACAATCTTTTATTTACGTCCTTACGAAAGATTATGCATAGTATTTAAAACAATAAAAGTCAACTATCATTATGTTATAAGGCTCTCTATACAAAGGTTTCATTGTGCTGATCAAGGCTATGTGATAAATTTTAAGCACCTGGTCATTTATAACCATTTCATAATTTTAATTCATTATCTGAATGATAAATAGCCAAGTTAGCAGCCAATTGCTAGCCCCTCTGGACTTCGGTTCAACAATTTATCGTGGTTCGAAGATCTGATATCCACTATGAGCATGGATGTTTATAAAATGGTTTGGAATCCAGTTCAAACTACAAGTCAATTTAACTAACCCTCATGTCAAAAAAACTGATTTAAGCAACAAACAAAACCACATCGATGAATATTAATGCATTAATGTAGTTTTTAAATTAATAAAATTACTTGAAATTTAGTTAAAAAATTTATTTGTAATAAGCAGTTTATATATGTATATGATTGTATTTTTAAGATTCTTTGTTAATAAAGGTAATTTATGACACAGATAAAGCACAAAACAATTCAATCTGATTATTTTATTTATTATCAATCTGATATATCAGATTATTGTGAGTTGTTTATTCAAGTTTAAGGTCTTATAGAATGTTTTTTTAAACTTGAATCATAATATTTTTAATAGAATTATTATTAGAATTCCTAATTCTTAAAAACTAAGTATTGGTACTCAATTGCTACTTTGTTGAGAAAATATCGTCTGATACAATAATTCCTAATAACTATCTTCTTTGAAATTCAAAGCAATCAACTTTTGTTATGTAGAAATTTCAGTTTTATTTTCATTGCAAACATATTTAAAATATGGTTATTAAAACAATCGGTTAAATGTCAAAATAGTTATTATGAAACTCAATAACTTGATATAAAGTCTTCATATTTTATTTTTGTATTAATATTTACATAACAAATATTTCTGTAATAACTTCTTTCCGACCTAGATGTCAAAACGCACAAACAAATCTCTGAAAAATTGCTATTTTAAAAGATACTACTGAGTTTGAATGTAATTACTTATAATAAATAATTTGTTTTACTTTGCAGTGATTGATGTGCGTGTTTTGCTGATAGTTTTGCATTATGCATGAAATTTGATTTGTATTGAGATTTGTATCTGCATTATATGTAATTGTTTTATATTGTGTTTTCTCTGAATATGATTGGGTTTCATATCTGATAAAAATATGTTTATTCTTAGACAGGTGATATTCACACGTCTGAAGGTGATTATGTTATTTATCCCATTCCAAGAAAGACAGGGGATTCCTTATTGCGGTCAGCTCATTATCTGTCTCATCTTCACCATCCCGATCCCAGAAGACCATGGCGACCATTGATTGCTCCGCAACAAGTGTCCTTTTGTGATGTCGAAGAGAGAGGTGTGTGTGTATTCATTGTTAAAAAAATTTATCGGATAATTTGACTTTTCTCTAGAGATACCAAATCAATTCATATTTAAATTATTCATTCTTCATTTAATGAATTCATCATTTTATTCCTGTTAAACTTATAAATACGATGATAAAATAAAGACTAGATTGAAACTGTTGAACTAAAGAAATTATAATTGTAATATCATTCTTAAAGTTCTCTTAAAATTAGCCAGCACAATTTTATGGCGCAGCATGGCCTTGTTGGACCTTGCGCCACATAACCAACCAACCAACCACCTACCCACCCAACCAACCAGCACAAATTTAAGTTATTCTACAAACTTGAAATATCAAGGAAAACTTAAGTTTGTATTACGTTATTAAGAGAACTTAATTTTGCTCTTAGACTGATGTGTTTCTTATGGTCAGAAAGGATATTTATGTTTAAACAAATCTTGCATAAAAAAAAAATTGTTCAAAAGAGGTAACTGTTATATAATTTTCAACGAACGTAAGAGTACATTTTCTAACAGAAATTTTACACAACGTAAGTTTATTGTAATTTATTTTTTTTAATTTAGAATGTTTTGAAGACTTTTTCATTTATTCCAGAATATGAAATTATTGATTCTCTGATAGAGATTTATATATTATAATCTAAAGATTTAATTTAGAGTTACAAGATATATAACGAGTATAAATTTTAAAGAAGTAAAAGCGATTCATCATCCATATATAATAGAATATTTCAAAAGAAAATTCAATAGTAGTTTGTTCAACATAAAATTTATGAAAAATATAAACATAAAACAAAATTGATATGAAGAGATTTGATATTTGTTTCAGACTTTTAAAATCTCTTTCCCACTAAACTGATTTGGTGTCCGAAAATGCCTAAATAAATCTTTCTCTAAAATGAGAAAAGACATCGAGAGAATGGCTAAGTAGGATTTTAAAAATATTAAATTTGCACCTGTCTCTTTCTTTAAGATTACTATGTTATACATTTCCAAATACTAATTTGGTTTCTTTAAAAAAATTATGGCTCTTTTTTAGCAATTAAAATCTACTTTACTGGAAGAGCTTACATAACTTCAATGTTAATTTCAAAATTGTTCCTTATTTAATCCATTTTATTAAAAAAGAACATGAGACACAAAATAATCCATTCTTACAAAATTAAAATTTTTAATAAGTTCTTTAATTTTTCCCTTGAGGCTCCGATCATTCGGGGAAAAAAAACTTACAATTACTTTCTATAGTATGCTCAATAATTCAAAGTGTAAATACAAAGTTATATCAATGAATAAAGAAAGCAATGAAACGCATTAAAAAATTTTTATTTATACAAATATTTTCCTTAATTTATTAATGCAAAATAAATTTTACTCTTTCTGTTGTCTTCAGTTATATAAACGCTGAATAAAGAAAAGTTTTCTCTTGTTTAATATTCCAATAAGACAAATATTAGTTTTTTAATTTAGCATAACA